>CAUYON010022967.1:0-29719 GCA_963573935.1 Arctocebus calabarensis | reverse complement strand
AGGCGCCCGCCACAATGCCCGGCTATTTTTGTTTGGGTTGCAGCCATCATTGTTGGTTGGCGGGCCCAGGCTGGATTCGAACCCACCAGCTCAGGTTTACATGGCTGGCGCCTTAGCCCGCTGAGCCACAGGCGCCGAGCCAGGATATTTTAATGGCAAAAGTGTAGCAGACAATGGAATCAGAATAAATACAGTCTTTTGGACTTAATTAAGTTATAAAATCCTTATTTTTCTCACTTCTTTCAGAACTGGTGAAACAAGGCCTTGTACTTGTGCCAGTTTCTGGAGTGAAGGTTGGGACCCAAGGGGCTGAATGCTCACGGTCATGGTTATCGAGCCAGGAAGGAGCAGAGCCAGTTCACCCCAGACCCGCCCCAAGCCTGGTCTTTCTGGATATGCCACACATCTCTACTCCACTGAGCCAGGCAGTGGAGTCCACAGTGGAACCACCCAAGTGTGTTCTAGGGTGTGCCCCGGGAGCACCCCGACCGCCTCCGACTCTTCTCACCAGCCTTTTGGATGGGCTCAGCAATTTTTTTTTTTAATAATTTTATTGAATCATAATTCTGTACATTGGTGCCATCATAGGGCACAATTCATATACATTCAGAAATGTTTTGATCGTACTGTTACAGATAGCCTTCACAGCATTTTCTTGATCACTATATAAAGACATTGATACTCTACATTTAATAAGCTGGGCTCAGCAATTTGGCTGAAAGACCCACCAGCAACACGAGGACTTGGATGAACTCAGTTCATTAATTTTTTTTCTTTGTACCAGATTACGGCCCACAATAAGTCAGTCCTTGCTAGGATACAAGCAGCTAAAGCGCCAGGTGACCCAACTCAACCTTTTCTCTTTTAGGAAAACACATCACTGAACCTGCCTTCCTAAGCTGCTGCCATGAGCCTCTCTTCTCTCCCAGACGCTCTGCTTAGAGGAAATGAAAAACTGATCTCTCTCCCTGGCCTTCCCCATTCAACAGGCTTACATGGGTCCAAGAACTAGTCCACTGATGGTTTCCCAAACTCCATGGTACTCTTCCTCAGAGAATCAGAGATATTAACACTACAAGGAATTTCAAGAATCATCAAATCCACCATCACGATTTCATTACACAAGAAGCAAAGCATCTGCTAAAACACAGATCTTCTAACTTGTAGCCAGAGCTAGAGCTGACAATCCACAGACTGACGTAAGTTTGAATCCAGTCCTCCTTCACCCTAGATGCGCAACCTTGGGAAAACCTTCACTTCCCTGGTCTGAAAAAAAGGGCAAAATAAATAACAGCTTCCTAGGTGCCAGTCAGGGATTAATTAGGCCATGTACATAAAGCCATATATACGTGTATAAAAATCTTCATAATATGCCTGACACATTGATCACATGGTACTTAGTAAACATTTTCTTTCTGAGAAGCTTGCTAACTTCTCTAAGGCCCAGTGTTCTCATCTGTTACGAGGGGATGATCATTGGATTATGGGAGATTATGTATGTAAGCGGTTCTGTCCAGTACTTAGCACACAGCAAGCTCATGGAAGCAATTATTTTTAATGTGTTATTACTACCAGCCGCTTCTTTCTGTCTTCTTTTCTTCCCCTTCCAAACTCCCACTGCTCAATCTAGATGAGTGGACAGTACAATGTGCGGGACTTACTCCAGGCTGAGTATGTTGTGTGTGGGAGAGGGGCTGTCTAAGGCAGTAGTCCTATTTCTGGGAGGAAGAGAAAGCCCAAGTTTGTGCTGGCAATCAGTAGCCCTGGAGCCCTGCAAGATCAAGTCCATCCCATACCTTGCCCTTCCAGGAATAGCTCAATCAGGGCTATGTAGCTAGCACAAGCTAACCCAATAACCTTGACATCTATCTATCCCCCCTAACCAGGTATAGTCTTCATTCCTATAGAAAGCCACAGTGCAGCCTTCTGAGGTGGTCAGCCACCAAGACTTTCCATTTCCATGGCAATCCCATTTGGATGTGCCTGCAGGCACTCCCCAGTGGCTTCCTGGCTATCTAGTTTACAGGACATGCTCACTGGGCATTGGTGAGAGTTCTAGATGCCATAGATAAGTGCTGTGAAAGGGAATGTTGGGGTCTCAAGCTCCAGTTTACTGAAGTCTGGCCAGACCCTCCCAGAGTTGCAGACCATTGGCAGAGAGGATCTAGAGTTCTTCCCAAGGGGGCATCTGGATTCCATCAGACTGGTCATCTGTTGAGAAGGATTCAGGCAGACTGGTGGGCCATTAATGGGTAATAATGAAGCCAATTATCTTCTGAAAGACAAAGTCACCCTGATCCCACCTCAGCCAGCCATTTTGCATAATGTGGTAGAACCACTCCAGAATTATAGACCTTGGTTCAAATGCTGAGCACCAACTGACTTTTGGTGTTTCCTCTTCATTCAAATCCTCAGTTTCCCTAAATGTCAAATGAGGATTCTGTGTCTGGCAGAGCCTGGTTACAAACGAGATTCTTTAGGTTTTTTCTTAAGTTGAACTTGTAAGTAAGTTGGAACAGGGGCATTTACCTATTACCTTTAACAGTCGACATTCCTAAGCATGAGCTGTACATAAGTTGGATGTTTATAACTTAGGGACTGCCTATATTTCATAACCACCCAGTTAAAGTGAAGTGTTTGAAGGACTGCCAGGTCCAGAGTTGTCCACAAGAGAATTTTGTTCCTGGGCATGACATTGTCCACTGAAGCTTTTAGATCATTTGAGTTCAACCCTTGGCTCTGTCTTTCCCTACCAAAGTACTTAACTTCTATGCCTCAGTTTCTTTCTCTGCTTAGAAGTGGGGATATTATAACACCTACCCCAAAGGGATTTGTGATGATTAAATTAACTACTTCGTGTGAAATGCTTAGAACCCTGTCACATACTATATGTTGAGTAAATATTGGCTCTTCATAATAGCACTAAGCGATTTATCAATAGTTTGAGATAAATTCCTCAAGTGTGGGCTTTGGGAAGCCCATTATTTTTCTGCCTTTCTGAAATGACAGGTGTGCAGAGGACGTGAGAGCCCTACCCTTCTCTCCTGTGAGCTGGCTCCTGAGCTGAGGAGCTATATTTTAGAATAATTACCATTCCTGGGATGCCTGCCATGTGCCCTATGTCAGCACATTCAGACTTCACCACTTATTCTCACAGCAACCTTCTGAAATCAGCATTGTCATTCCCATTTTACAGATAAGGAAACTAAGGTTCAGAGAAGTGAAGAGATTTGCTCAAGGGAGCACAGCAGGTAGGGACATGGGCAAGATTTGAACTCAGGTCCTGGCTCCGTAGCCATAGTGGCCTCACTTCTCTAAGCAGAATGGGGTTCTGTGTCCCTCCTGTGTTGTGCAGTTGTAGGGTGTGTCCTACAGTTCCTAACTCAGCTCCACTGGCCTAGCTGGAGTGTTTGATATTAAGGAAAAAAAAAAAACAATACTGGAGGAGAGGGACAAAAAAAACCCCCTAAAAACAATAAACAGTGATTCAGACTGAGTCTTTACTTAGGCGGTTACGGGAAACTGGCAGGAGGCGACAGCCTTAGTCACTTAGGAATGGCCAAGTCCCTGACTCATGGGCAGCAGGTCACGCTGCTCAGGACAGAAGCCAGCACCCGTGTCCAGTGCCAAAAAGGCAGGAAAAGCTCTGAGGAGGGGGACGGGGGACAAAAAGAATGATGAGTTGTCTTCTCTGAGCAAGGATCCAGGCATGTCCTTGGCCCTTGGAATAACATTCAAACTCCCAAGTCTGGTGTCCGGCCCCTGACCTACAGCCCCCCTCTTTCCAGCTTCTCTTCTTCTAATACCCCCCAGTCCAGGTAAATGGATGACCCACCGTGCTCGGGATGCCCGTCCTTGGCCTGTCCTCCAGATATCTCAGCTCCCCCTCCCTTAGCACCTGGGCAGGATGTATGGGGCTCTCCCCCAGGGGTCTCCCCACCTGCCTTAAGCACGAAATTCAGTCCCTCATTCTGCAAGGGGTTACGGAGCACATACTATGTGTTAAGTTCCAGATTAGATGCCTGGAGTCCAAAGATGCATCAGAGACAGCACTGGCCCTTGGGAAGCTCAGGCCGAGTGTTTCAGAAAGAGATCAGGTGTACACAGATACGCCCCCACAGGAGAAGGCTCTGATGAGGGGAACACGTGGCACTGCTGGAGGGGTGGGGTTCTGGAGGAGGTGATTTTGGAGTTGAATCTTGAAGAGTAGCAACTCGTCAGAAACGGTAGGGGTGGGCTGGGGAGGAATGTAAATAACCACCATCTCTTCTAAACACTCATGAACAAAAGCTTAGGCAAGCTATATGAGTTTGTTATCCAAAAAAAGGGGAAAAATAAAAGCAAAAGGACAAAATAGTAACACCCAAAATCTGTTAAAATTTTGAACTAGTATCTTCCTGTCTTTTCTCTGTATATTTCTATGTATAGGCATAAACATGGAGAAAAAAACCAGGCATATTACTCTGACTGTCTTGTGACCTGAGTTTTACATTTACTAATATATTATGGGCTCTTTCCATGTTATGTCAGTAAATTTAAGTCAACATGATAGAGGCTACAACTGGCCTGAGAGAGATTGGCTTGGCTCATGGAAAATTCTGAATTTGAACACCCAGCACTGGGAAGCGTGCTCACGAGTTTTCCACCAGCCCTGCCCCTGCTTGTCCTCTGTATGAATGAGATCTGCTTTTCGGTTTGGATCACCCACCCAGGCATTAGCATTTTGAGCCCATGTCCTCAACATTTCAATGGCTATGTAGGATTCCAGTGTGTGATGCACCGTGACTGACCTGGCATCTTACCTGTGTTTCTCTTTTTTTGAGACCACCCAGACTAGAGTATAGTGACATCATCCTCACTCACTGCAACCTGGAACTCCTGGCCTCAAGCAAGTCTCCCACCTTGGCCTCCCAGAGTGCCAGGATTACAGGTATGGTGACCCACTGTGTTCAGCCTGGCCTTCTCTTTCGACACTGCCAATTTCTGCCCTAGACAGTGATTAATCACACGTAGCTGCTGCCTTCCCTCCTCGCCTGTGGCACCTCAGACAAGGTTGCATACCAATGTTTCTTTCTTTCTTTTTTTTTTATATATATCTATATATTTTTTTTGAGACACAGCCTCAATCTGTCACCCTGGATAGAGTGCTGTGGCATTACAGCTCAGGCAACCTCCAACTCCTGGGCTCAAGCGAGTCTCTTACATCCGCTTTCCAAGTAGCTGGGACTACAGGCGTCCGCCACAACACCTGGCCATTTTTTTGGTTGCAGCCATCATTGTTGTTTGGCGGGCCCGGGCTGGATTCGAACCCGCCAGCTCAGGTGTACGTGGCTGGTGCCTTAGCTTGTTGAGCCACAGGCGCCAAGCCGCATACCGATGTTTCTCTTGTTCCCTCATTTCTCCTCTCTCCTTCTTCCACAGAGCCTAGCATAACTCCACAGTAACCTGTGCACAACAGGTCACCAAACACTTGATGAAAGGACAAAGAAGGAAGTGGCAAGATTAGGGCTTGGCCCTTCCTTGTGCAGATGAGACACCTCCTCCATCCAGACCCTGCCGTGAGATAACAGGCAGGGGCTCCGGAGTAAGCTACCACTCACTAGGTTTGACAACTTACTTCCTCTGTCCAGGCTTCAATTTCTCGTGTGTGCAGTGGGAATACTAGTTGTAGGATGGTGAAATAGCCAGGTGTCCTGACGTTTCAGTCCTATAGTCGAAGGCTGTGGAACAAAATGGGCACAAGATCGTAGATGTCAGTGACCGGTTTTCTTCCTATCATTCTCCTTATCTTGAGCTCTCTCCAATTGTCAGCCATAACTCTTACTCCTCTCTGAAGGAGGCTTTCTTCTTGATCCGCTTCTCTTCTCTCCTATTCTTGGGTCATAGCTCCATCCCCCTGGAGAGGGGTCTCTGGTGAGCCCCCAATCTGACAATGGGACAGGTTTTCTTCTCCTCAGAGGACAGAGATACTGGAAGTGTGGCCAGCAGTTCCCAGGTCTTTGGAAAAACCTCAGTGGGTTAGACTGGGGGTTGGCAAACTGATTCTGTAAAGGACCAGATAGTAAATAATTTAGGCCTTGCAGGCTATATTGTCTCTGGTGGGACTTTCCAGACCTAACGAGATGCTGCCTTTATCTCCATAAAAAAGGAGGGCCAGCTGTTCTGGCCTGGCCTACAAGGAGGCAGCCCTTAGAAGATGAGTTGGGTCACCAGTGGGAAACCATAGCACCTCTGCGGGCTGCCACAGGACTGGAACAGCCTTGGCTCACTGGGAGCACAGGAGCCCATACCAGTGACACCACCAGCCCCTGAGTCATTCTACCTAGCAGATGCCTCCACTTGTAGAGTGCATGACGTCCACAATCTTCCCTGGGGTATTGGGATAACAAAAGCTGTGTCCCAGCACTATTGTACAGCTGGGGAAGGCCGGAAACCAAGTGGCAGGAAACTGGTTGCTATGGTTTCCTTGAGCATAATGCCATAGAAATTGCTTTCTAAAAAGAAAAAAGATTTTAAGATTTCTTTCTTTCTCTCTTTCCTTCTCTCTCTCTTTCTTTCTTTCTTTCTTTCTTTCTTTCTTTCTTTCTTTCTTTCTTTCTTTCTTTCTTTCTTTCTTTCCTTCCTTCCTTCCTTCCTTCCTTCCTTCCTTCTTTCACAGTCCTTCCTTCCTTCCTTCCTTCCTTCCTTCCTTCCTTCCTTCCTTCCTTCCTTCCTTCCTTCCTTCCTTCCTTCCTTCCTTCTTTTCTTCTTTCTTTTGGGAAAGGCAAGGAGGGAAATACTTTTGAATATTTACTATAAGCCAGGCTTTGTGCTAGTTGTAAATCCTCATAGCAAACCACTGGCCTTAGTAGCATCATCTCCATTTTGCTGATGAGACAGGGACACACAGACACACTAAGACACCTGCTCATAGATACATGGCTGGAAGGTGGGAAGGCTTGTTTTGAGCTCAAGGTCATCATGCATAGTGTGCGCTCCCTTTCTAATTTGTATAGTGGAGCCAGGAGATCCTGTTAAAAGGAGATCCTGCAAGCCAGAGTGTCCTTTTCAGACGGCCAGGCTCTGGGGCAGGGAGTGTGGTAGAGGAGCAAGGAGACAGGGAAGCAGCTAAATGAGAAGAATCAGACAGTTGAGAGATGAGGACTCTGATGGCTTCCAAGGTGCAAGGAATGCAAGAGTGAGGCTCTCAGGCTGGTTAGAAGGAGCACAGCTTCCAGCGTCCAGGGGCCTGTGAGTGAGGCCCACCATCCCCACTGTCAGACACAGTCTTAGTCTTTGTTCCCACATCTTTAAAATGGGTGTAACCACCATGTCTGTGTCACAAGGTTGTCGTAGGGTTGAGTGAAACAATGCATGGTACAGAGTAAGCACTCAGTAGACGTTAGCATTCTTGCTTTTGTTACCATTCCTAATTATACCATTGTGAAATTCACTTGGGAATTATAAATTGCTATGCAAATATCAATTAATTTAAGGGGGCCTTGGGCAACTTCAAGGAGGGAGTAGAAGTGGAACATCCAAGGCCCAGAGAATGACCATGCGGTAGTCCATGTCACAAGCCACACCACCGTACGAGGCAGCCCTGGTTTATTGGGGAATGGGAGGAAATTCCTTACCACTCCAGCCCTTGCATGCATTTGTTCCACAGGTATCTATTGAATACCTACTATGAGCCGTATGCTGTACCAGGAGGGGTATGACATGGCCCTGGCTCTTCAGGAGCTCACAGACTCCGAAGGAGACGGAAAAGGCACAGAGACACTGATCATTCACTGACAGAGTGGGCTTCACACAGTGTCCAGAGATGGGGAGCATGTGTGTGCAGATGTGTCTATTGTGGTGGGCAGGGAAGGCTTTCTGAGGAGGAGCACTTAAATTAAGCCTTAGAAAATAACTAGGAGTTAGGCTGGGTGTGATGGTTCATATGTGTAATCCTAGTACTCACGGAGGCTGAGTGGGGAGGATCCCTTGAGCAAGAATGAGACTCTGACTCTATAAAAAAAGTAGAAAAAATTAGCTGAGTGTGATAGCATACCTCTATAGTCCCAGGTACTCAAGAGGCTGAGGCAGGAGGATTGCCTGAGCAGAGGAGTTTGGGGTTGTTGTGAGCTATGATGATGCCACTGCACTCTAGCCAGGTGATAGAGCGAGACCGTGTCTCAAAATAAAATAAAAGAAAATAGTAGGAGTGTATCAAGTGAGAATTGAGGAGGACAGGCTAGGGGGAAGTAATAATGTCTACGAAAACATCAGGGCATTTTTTTTCTTTTTTTTTTTAAGAGACAGAGTGTCACTTTGTCGCCCTCGGTACAGTGCCGTGGTTTCACAGCTCACAGCAACCTCTAGCTCTTGGGCTTAGGCGATTCTCTTACCTCCACCTCCCAAGTAGGTAGGACCACAGGTGCCCACCACAACGCCCAGCTATTTTTTTGCTGCAATTTGGCCCAGGCTCGGTTTGAACCTGCCACCCTTGGTATATGGGGCTGGCGCCCTACTCACTGAGCACAGGTGCTGCCGAACACCAGAGCATTTTGAAACATGAAGTGTATATCCATGGTGCAGAATTGGAGAAAGCCAGAAGGGTGGAAAGGGCGAGAGAAGGAATGGAAATGAGGGCTTTTATACTACACTAAGGGTCCTGGAGGCCTGCTCTCTCTGTCGAGGCAGTCGGAGGAAGCAGCAGTGTGCATGAAGGATATGACCAGGAGGTCTCACAGACCACTGGAGGGTATTTATCAGGCTCTTACTCCCTGCTAGGAATCCTTCCAAGGTCTTTGCATGGATTCCCTACTTTAACCCTCATCCGCATTACACAAGTTGGCCCCATTATACCCCCATTTTGCAGATGAAAAAAACTAAGGCCCAGCAAAATTCTATGTCAGATCTGAACCCAGACAGGTTGGTT
The DNA here is from genome assembly GCA_963573935.1 of Arctocebus calabarensis. Lineage (NCBI taxonomy): Eukaryota > Metazoa > Chordata > Mammalia > Primates > Lorisidae > Arctocebus > Arctocebus calabarensis. The sequence continues at coordinate 20,814 of CAUYON010022967.1, read as the reverse complement.
CTTTCCCATCCTAGTAGCTGTTGTGTCTTACTGTGACAGGGAACACATTTATGATGCTGAACAAGAGGCCGGGAAAGAAGTGCTGATATGTGAAAGAGGACAGGTGTCCTGTGGGTGGAGGTGAGGGTGGAAAGCCTTCTGTGCCAGGTAGAGAAGTAAGGGCATGTTCAGGAAGCCTGAGGCCTAGGGAAATCTATTCTCTAGGTCACTTCATTCACAGAAACTTCTAGCTGTCATCTCATGTCCATTGAGATTCTTTTCGGCCTGCCCTCACCTTCTTTTTGGAGCAGGTGATCCTGGCTCAAGATAACAATGAGAGCAAACTGCCCACTGAAACACTGGGCCAGGAAGCAGAGTTCATGCTCTTCTCCCCTGAGGATTTCAATCTTTGAAGTTGCTTGCAACCTTCCATTGAAAAAAACTGCTAATTGGGAGCTGCAGCCATTTCCACCTGTTCAGGGTGGCCCTTGGGTCCACAGGCCGGCACCCAGGGGGGCTGTACTTTTTTTGAGAGCTTGTCCTCTTGTCTCTCTGGTGCAAAAAAGCACCTTGGAGTAGAAATGCAAATAATGATTAGGGCACAATGATCCTCAGGCCAATCTCAGGAAGCGCCCAGGTAGCTCAGGGAGGAAGTGGCTTCAGCAGCTCCCGATGCAGAGTTAACAGAGAAGGTGAGCTGAGGCCAGCGGGAGAGAGGGCAGAGGAATGGCCTGATGCTCAGCCAACAGCAGCTACCACATCCAGGGCCAGAGGCGCTTGGCTGCGCCGCCCAGTCCTGATGACGGCTGGAGCTGCTTTCCAAGTGCCCCTGAGTTGCCGTTACTTAATTAGCTCCATGGCCATAAAAGGCTGGTTCAGCTTGGAGGAGGCGCCTGGCCCCAAGAAGCAGCAAACTGAAGTGTCATAAAAACACAGCTTGGAGAAGGGGCAGGGGAAGAGCAGGGTGGTGGATTCTAGTCACTCGGCGGGGGCTGCTTCCAATAGCCTTTGCCCACCCTGGCCTGAAGGGATCCTGAGACCCTGCCGCTGAGCCCAGTAGCTCATGTCACTGCCACCCAGGTTTCACCCAGCATGGAAGAAAGGGTGCAGGCCCCTGCAGGAGAAGGACACAAGCCGAGGGACATGCGCTGTTTAAACAGGACCAGAAGACAACATGAAAAAACTTTTGACCCTCTGTTTAAAACTCTTTTTGGGATTCTTGGAAAACTGAGGAATGTGTCACTCCACGTCACCTCCTGCCCCCAATTAGCACCTCATGTGAGAAAATTATTATAGGATGTAGGGCCAAAAAAAGCCTGTTACTAAAGAGGTTGAGCTCACAGGGTGGTAAAAAGAGACATTTGGAATCCAACTCCTCTGGGTTTGGATTTTGGCTTGGGCACTTCCTAGCTATGTGACCTTAGGGAAATCACTTCACCTCTCTGATCTTTGTTGGTTTCCTTGACTATCAAAATAAGATAATAATAAGATCAATTTCTTAGGATAGGTAGAAGAATTGAAGTCCTGTGTGTAAGGCACCCAACACAGTGCTCAAATATGGTGCAGGCTCAACAAACACAGGCATATTTGAACAAACAAGGGCTGTCCAGAAACTAGCCAGACATGTATGTCTCTATTTTTCATAGTACATGGCTGGCCACTTTTTGGACAACCAGGTATTTCTAAAACACAACATAGCCTCCCTCACTTTCTGGTTCTGGAAATGGAGGCAGTAATAGGTATCATTATGAAGTTGCCACGTGGACGTTCCTTCCTTGATAATGTGCTTAGTATACACTCAATATTGGTCGTTTTCTCTTTTCTTTTCTTTCCTTCCCTTCCCAAGGCTGCTCAGAGCCACATGCATTGTCTAACATGGCTCTTGGACTACAGCTGTTTCTCACTTCTTCTTTCTGTTGTATCAGTCATGTTGTATACATGTAATCTGTTGGAACCTGTCTCAAATACTTTTCGAAGAAAGGTCAGGAGCGAACAGGCATACAAACACTCACACATCCATATTCTGTGCCATAGGAACTCTTTCCTGTCCCTCTGTCTGCCTCTCTAGGACCTAAATCCTCTAGCTTGGGGGGTGCCATATGCCGCCAGCCACAAGCTGCACCGTCTCCTGAGCCCTGATTCCCACTGTTTCTGACACAGGGGGCCCTTGGCACGCCCACAGTCCCATTCTGAGACCAAGGTTGGGAGGAGCCAGCTATCATCTTTCTTAGGCTCCTTTCCCATGCCCTCTCTCCACTGTGGGGTCTATGCCAACCACCTTCAGTGTGTCCCTCCTGCTCACCATCCCTTGGGTCAAATAGAGGGGAAAGGATCTCCTTGGTCACCACTTGCAGGCCATTTGCCAGGGGCTCACTGACTCCTGAAGACACTCCCAAGAGGCAGGTTCTATCATTTTGCCCATTTTATGGGTGGACGTAATTAACACGTAGACAGGTGGAGAAACTTGCTCACCCAAGGTCAGTTGGTGACAGAGCCAGGAATAGGATGCAGGTCTGGGGGAAATAAGACAGCAATGATAGCAAGCCTCATGCTAAGGGTCAAATGCAAACTCAGGCTCTGTGACTTTATGAGAATAAAAAATCATAGAGAAAGAAAACTAACCACACAAATCCCGAGTACTTCGTGAGCACTGACTTTGGACCGGGAATTGGGCCATGGGTGGTGGTGTAGGCTGTGCCATGTGCTGTGCTTTCATTGAGCACCTGCTGTGTGCTGGCCACTATGCTCCTCACCCTCCATGTGGAGTTTCCTGGACACACAGTGCTGGCTCCCCTGGCTTGCTGTTTCCTCTTCCTGGGTCTGCTTCTTCCTCTTTTCCACCTCCTGTCTTGATAGACTAAATTCAAACACTGCCCCCAGGTAGTGAGTCTGTATTCCCACAGTGCTCTTATGGCACTGGCCCTATTATAACACCCATTTGTGAGCGTCTCTCCCTCTAGGAGCATATTCTCTGCAGACGTGGGTCATGCTTTTTACATCTCCTATTTCCTACACACAGCATAGTGACTAAACGTTTGTTTACTTAAACCAAAAGGAGTTGGCAAACTGTAGCCCATGGGTCAAATCCAGCCTTTGGCCTGCTTTTGTACGGCTCTTGAGAAGAATCATTTTTACATTTTTATTTTTATTTTTTTTTCATTTTTACATTTTTAAAGGGTTGCAAACCAACACAACAAAAACAAGAATATGCGCCAGAGGCAGTATGTGGCCCTCTAAAGCCAAAAATATTTAATATCTGGTCCTTTACAGAAAATAATTTGCCAATTCTTGCTCTAAACTATTGCAGCTAAGTCTTGGTGGTGGGGAGCAGAGGAGCTAAGGGGACAAGGGGACTCAGTCTGATGCCAAGGGCCTTGTCTGGTCTCAGTAGAAAGATAGGAACCTCCAGGAGCAGGAGACGGAGGGATTCACACGAGCCTGCCTGGGAGCAGGGGCAGGTCAGAGAGATTCATGGAGGAAACCGAGTTCAAAGGGTGAGGAGGGTTTCCAAGGTCCTAAGAAATATTAGGTCTTCCCAGCTCAAGGACAGAGCATAAAAACTAAACAGAGTAACAGGCTCTGTGTAAAGAAGATGATGCCTGAGAAATCACACCACGAATTATGGAAGGATGAATGTGTTATGTGTGCTTGGAACTGTTACAGGCAACAAATTTTTGAAGCACAAACAAGTCATTGGTAAGAACAAGAGCAAACAGGGCAAGTTGTGAGAATTAGATCAGAGATACATGGCAAACAGCACCACTGAGCGCCACACTCTTTCATGACTGGCTCAGATACAGCTTCAAACATTTCTCAGTCCAAGCTTCATCACACACACACACACCCTCCACCTCCAACCCCCACCCCCGCCATCTGGACTGTACCAGGAGATGTAACCTGCTTGCCATTCTTGGACTGGATGGAGTCCCCAGGCCCTTGGGACAGTGGGGGCTTTGAGGAGAGGGGCTGCACGGAGGCAGGGGGTGGGTTGCATACACCGAGCTCCTCCCTCAGCTGCAATGGCATTCCAAAGGGCTGGCTGAACCAGATTGTGGCTGGAAAGTGCTTAGGCCAGGCCACTGGCCAAGACAGGGTGTCATTATTTATCCACACAAAGTGCTCCGTGGTTATGTCTTTATTAATAATTTCCTGTGGGCTCAGAGGTGCCCACAAGCCACAGTGTCACCTAATTGGCTGCTGCTGCCTCCTCTGTGGGCTGGTGGCTGCTTCAAAGTCTAGGCCTTCCTTTGGGTGCAGAGGGACCCAGTAATTAGCACCTGCCTCTTCTGTGCCCTGCCCAGTGAGTCAGAGAGATGCTTGGTCAGCAGGCCCCTTCTCCTGGCCAGTCTCTGCAGACTTCAGGTGTCAGGTGATGAGCCACAGGGTAGCTGCAGCCTATGCTGTCTCCTCTCCATAGGACTCCTTGAGCAGGATGACAACAGACTCCCCGCTTGGCAGGAATTTGTGTGTAGACGCACTGGGAGATGCTGGGGTGGGCAGGGAGACTGAGGGGCTTGCGCCCGTCCTCCTGCAGCTCAACAGGGCTGTAATGGCCTGGGGAGTTCAGGGTTCAGGGGAGTGGCGCCTGCCCAGCCTCTGGGAGTTGAGGAAGTCTTGCTGGAGGAGCTGGGACCTTCACAGAGATGTAGCAGATCTTTGGGAGTCACTGGAGGTGAGGACGTGGGTTCCCAGAAGGGAACGGCCTATGCTAGCAGAGGCCAGACGCAGCATGTGGCCAGACAAGGGGGCCGACAGAGGCTGGTCACAGACTGTGAGGAGGGCGTGATGAGCAAGATGAAGGGTAAGGGCCATGGGTCATGAAGGCAGGAGCTGGAGCACATGGGACTTTGTGGCAAAGCATTAGGGCTTTCTCCAGAGTGCACTGGTGGTTGTAGGCAGGGGAATGGTATCATCAGATTAACATTGTAGAAATATTTAAAATCTGGTAGCCCAGGGGAATTCCATGTCTGACCCATTGGGCTCCCCCCAGGATGAGGGAGGCATGAATTTCCTCCCATATGGGCCACACGGGTGAGCAGGGCTCACTCAGGGGTATCTGGCCTTAAAAGGACATTGAATGACCTGGAATTTACTAAGAGGAAAGGGAACAGATAGAATAGCACCCTCCAATCCAGCTCAAAACTCCCATCCAGGTACCGCTGGGCAAAAACCCTGGTCACAGGACTGAGCTTCACTGTAGGCAGGCTGTCACTGCAGGGCGGAGAGGCAGGCTGTGAGCAGCATGGCCCTAGTGCCCGTCTTCCAGTGGGGGAGCTATACAGTTGGCACTTATGTGGAGCATCCTGCGCTCAAGGCTCTGTGCTTTACACACACTACCTCCGTTACTCATGCACACACTCTGTGAGAGAGGTGCTATTGTCATCTGCATTTTACTGATATTAAAATTGAGGCACAGAAAGGGTAAGGAACTTGCCCAAACTCAGAGGTTATGTGATAGAATCATTTTTAAAATGAATAAGTGAAGAAAGAAAGAAATGAGAAAGGCCATGGAGCCTTAGGGATAAAGAAGTATTCAATGAGATGAAACAGAGTTGATGAGACCAAGGGAAGGAGGGCAGTGAATGGAGGTGGCTGACATGTTTGGGGCCTAGGGAGCAGGTGGGGAGCCCATATCACTGATGTCTTTTGCTATGAAGGGACCTTTCATTCAGAAAGGCCCAGCTCCTGGCACTGCAGAATAACTCAATAAATTGTAGGTGCTGGCTGCACCTTCTCTGTAGCTGGAGCACCTGCTAGAGTCATCCATTTCTCTAATTGCCATGTATGGCCATCACTTGTCCATTCATTCCTCTGTTCATCCATCTGTTTGCTCATCTTTCATTTCACTGACATCCCAACAGGATGGAAAAAGGTAAAAATTCAGGTTTCCTAATTGTCTCCCACAGGTCTGCAGTGTGGAGGGAAATACTGCACAAGAGGGAAGCAGGAGATGGATCTTAGTGAGCTGTATTTGGCCGAGACAGCAGCCTACCCAATGCCCAGGGGAGAGAGCCCAGGAGCCAGCGCTCTCACCTCTGATTGGGAGAGCAGAGGAGGGGAGGGAAAGAGTCTGAATGCTGAGCAGCCACAGTCTGGGCACCAGGGCAAGGTGGCTCAGTGTCCCTCCCTTCAACCTGGCCTCAAAGCACAGGTGAGTCAAGGGAGGAAGGAGAAGAAGGGGCCCACCCCTAAATGAGATGATGAAAGGCCATCGTCAAGCTATAAACACACTTCAAATCACTGGGCCGTAGAACCCATGGCTAATTTTTAAGGTAATTGATGGAAATATTTCATGTGTGAAATTTAGATCTTATTTATATGTGATGGGGCAAAAAGTGTTCTCTTTTGTATATCCTAGAGTTTCTCTGCCTGCTCAGTTTCCCTCCTTCTTCTGTCCTTGCTTTTCCCAGGAGGATCCTGCCTTGTCTTGTTGGCTTCTTGACCTGGCAGGAGAGGGGAGGGGAGGTGTGAGGCACCTGTGGGCCTGGCCTGGGGGAGTTTGGGAGGCTTTGGCTAAGGCAGACTCCTGAGGAACTTTGCAGTGTAGGGACAGTAGATGGGAGTGCTCAAAAACAAGCGAACACACCCTGAGATGTGTGGCTGTGGGTTTTAAGTCCATTGCAAGGTGTTTGAGAAATACAAATAAAGGACTTGAGTTATGTTGAAATTCCTTCTGGCTTCTGAACTGTGTTCTGGCTTCTGAACCATGACATTATTCTGGGCCTAAAGCCCATGGGCCCCTGCTTTGCAAGCCTTGTGCTTTTAGCTAATCTCATAGCAAAGAAATCTATAAAATACACATTGATACTTGCCCAGTGAGTTCCCTAGTTCCTCAGAGACCAGGCATTGACTTGCCTCATTCTATCGTTCACTCACTCAATAAGCTCTTTACAAGCACCTATTATGTTCTACAACCAGCAGTAGGAACAGGGGATCCAGGATGGGTCCCCCTTCAGCCCTCCCAGTCCAAGCCCTGGGCCCCATCCTGCTCATCTTCACTCTCTTTCCCACCTCTTGGTACCCCTAAAGCATACCCACAGGTATTGGCTCTCTGGACTAGCATTCTCAGGCCTAAAGAAGTTGCCAGTCTTCCATCTGTGTCCATCATCAGACACTACATTGTCATTATTTGTTCACATGACCCTTCTCTGACCAACTCTCAGCCTTTCAAGTTCAAGGACCTCTCACCGAGTTTTTAATCCTCACAGCCCAGCACAGGTCCAGAACAGAACAGGCACCAGTGAATGGCTGTTAAACTCTGCATATCTGGTTAGTCTCATTCAGTCGGTCAGTAATAAGAACAGTGACACCCTTTGCATAAGGACCCAGCTTTGAGGACCCAGAAATGGACAAGGGGGACACTTACTATGAATACAGAGCTAGTAGCTTCTTAGGGGCAACTAAGTCTAGTTTGGGTGTGAGGGAGTTGAGGAAGGGTGGGAGGGAGGCTGGGGAAATCCTTCTGGAGAAAGTGACATTCAGATTAAGTGGGAATTAGCTGGAAGCATCATTTTTCAACACTGGCTGCGCATAAAAATAACAAGGGGAATGATGGAAAAATACTGGTGTCAGAGCCTCACCCCAGGAAATTCTGATTCAGTTAGTCTGGTATAAGGCCCGAACATCAGCATTTTTAAAAGCTCCTTGGATGACTGCAATATGAAAGTCTCTTTACACTGATTAGTGATTTTCAATCTGTGTGTCACGGCACACTGATGTGCTGTGAGAGGATCTTAGGTGTGCCACGAAAAATTTTAAAGACCATTAATTAAATTATTTTCAAAAGAAGTTCAAAGCACAGTAAGTATATTCTTTTTTTTTTACAGTATTTCTTTTGTTTAACATAGTTTAAGTGTGTAGCAGAATTTTAACTAAAGGTCAAGTGCTCCATGAGATAAAAAAGGTTGAAAAACATTGCATTGATGAAGGTAGAGGGCAGGTAGGGGCTGCACAAGAAGAGCATCCCAGGGCAGCAAGTGTGAAGGTCCCGAGCATAATCTAGCGACTAAAGAAGTGTCATAAGGAAGAGGCAATGAAAAGGCACCATCTCAACCCCAGCCATCAGCACCCACCCAAGCTCTATAGTCTTACAGGGAGCCTACTGCGCTAAAGGGGGAAAAACTAAGGTTCAGGGCTTAGGCCTCCAGCAGGTGAGACCACGGCCCCCAGTCTGACCTCCCTGGAGGTTAGCAGTGCTGAGTAGGTTATCCTCTGCTGCCCAAAGGACAGAAGGAGCTGCCAAGAACATCTGGCTTAGTGCAGACCATGATGGTACCAGGAGTGAATGGTTTCTCCAAAGACTTACTATGACCTTTCTACACCTTCCCAGATTTTGATAGATGTACATTTGCTTCCACTGCACGTGCTGGGCCCTCCCCAGGCCCACTGACTCAGAATCCTGGCTGGTGCAGCCAATGAAGAGACTGCATGAGATATTGGAAGCGAGTGGACAGAGTGGAAAGAACACATGACTTTGAAGAGAACTAGATTCAAATTCTGACCCTGGTACTATGCCATTTGGCCTTGCATAGCTATTCGGGCTCTTGAAAGCTCCATTTTATTTTATTTGCAGAAGGAGATTTTTAATATGTCACTTGTAGGCCTATGGGGAAGATGAGAGCAACAGTAAAGGGTGTAATTGTCTGGATGGTAAGTGGTTACGATGATGATGATGGTGAGGGTGATGATGATAACGATGACGATATGGCATTCTTGGAAATTCTGCTGTGATTCAAAATCTTAGAATGAAATAATCTTCATTATGGGCATAGTCAATCATAAGTATCATATTCATTTCTTATACTTTGGTTGATTTTAAAAGTTTTTTGTAAGAAGAATGATAACAGCATGCTGCCAAATGTTTCATTATCAACTTGGTTCCATCATGCTTTTCTGCTCTTCCAAGAGAAGACGATAAAAACTTATGATGGTGAGAAGTCTGAGATAGGTTTGTCTTCAAATCTATATCTTAAAACCAAGAGATAGTAATAGTAATACCTGACCGGACATCTATCATCTCTAAGGGCTTTCACTTATCTTTAGTTTAACAGAAGCAATAGTCTTTCCAGATAAAACATTAATATCCCCATTTTACAGAAGAGCTGGTTCCTTAGAAAAAAATAAGCTATGAGGCCATTTCCGGGGATGAGCTGCCTGAGGGGAGCCGTAGCAGGGAGGGGGAGAGGCTCCTGAGCTGTCAGGAAGCTCAAGCAGAGCAGAGATGTCGGGCAAACGCCCCCTCAAATATGCACCATCTGCTTCTTCGCTCAGCTCACTTGGAAACAGCATCCGTTCCATAGACCTGAAAGGAGCACTGGGTTCAGGAGCTGGGGGAAGAAAAGAGATCTGGCCAGTGTCTGCAGCCAGAGAACTTCAGAAGCCACAGGATGGGAGCTGCTGTCCCCATCCTTGGGTGCCTGCAGGTTTGCCTCTTGATGGCTCTGATTTGAGTGGCAGTTTCTGTTCTTTTGACTTGGTGCTGCTGGTCTCCACAATGGTTCCCTCTGTGCCCAGCTTTTTAGCTCAGCCTCTCAGGCGTGGGGCTACCTCTCTCTCACCAACCCTCACAGGAAATGCAACACAGGTGGTAAGCTCTATGGCTTCAGAGCTTTGGGCTATCACAATACCCAGGTCTGGATTCCGCTTCTGCTTATTCACCAGCTGTGTGACTTGAGCCAGTTGCTTACTTTCTCTGAATGTGAGGTTTTTCTTCTGTGAAGTAGAGACAGTTAAATTTCTCACTCATGCACCTGCTTTGAGGATGGAATATCAGAATGAATATAAATACGGCTAGCACACTGCAAGCACATAGTAGATGCTCAACATGTATTTAGTATTTTTCTCCTTCCGTGGACAGGTAGAGTTCAACATTCTCCAGAATGTCCTATATGGCAAGGGCTTTCTGGAATCTTGAGTGCTCAAGATGTAGCTAATGGGTCCAACACAGGAGGGCTGAGGCCCAAGAATTGGGCACTTCCCCTCATTTTTAGCTAATATTCAGAGCTCCGAACCAATTCAGCCTCAAGGCTTGCTGGAAGCTCTAAGATGCATTTCTTTGGTCAATTCTGTCACCATCATATTATATCAGAGGGTGCTTCTCCCATAAATGTCTCCAAATTAAGCTTGGACTCATGACCTCTCCATTGACATTCTGCAGATCAGTTAAAACCAGGCTGGGACACGAACTCGTGACTACCAAAAGCTCAGAGATAGCATTAGAGAAACGAGCAGTACTAGGAAACTGGCAAACCTGACTAAACTTCAGTTTGAGGCTCCCGAACATTGCCTCCAGGTCCAGCTATGAGACCTGCATCCATGTAATAAAGGGTTGACTGTCTCCTCTCACCCCAAAGAGGCTTCAATTGAAAGAGCTTAAGCTAAAAATGAGTGAGGCCCAGAGAAAGAAATCAATTCCAATCTAAGGCCTAACTACCAGGTTGTGGTCGCCCTAACAGAGTTTCACATTTTCCTCTTAAGGGAAGTCTGGTTGTGATTTGTAAAGTCATGGCCTTACCCTGTGGAAGGGGAGGAAGAAGGTTTCTCTTCGTGCGCCAAGCCAGATCAGTTGCTAGTGGCTTTCTGGTGCTCTGTGCTATGGAGAGAAGCACAGAGTACCGGAAGCTGTGCTTCTGAAGCTCTGTCTGGGTTCGGCAGGGAGGAGTGCTGCCATTAATCAGCAATGCCTGCCATGGGCAGGGAAGTGGGCAGTGGCAACACATGTCACACAGTTGTCATCCCTGCCCTATAGCAGAAAACATTGGGAGATGAGTCCGTACGCCTAACATCAAAGGTGTGTGGGTGTTATTATATGCCAGGCCCTTTTCTTCTGCTGAGAACGTTGATAGAATCTGAGATGGAAGAAGAGGTTGGAGCAAAGGGCTGGGGAGACTTGAATTGTTTGCAGTAATACAGGGTGAAAATATTGATGTTTCTAGGCTTGTCTGGAAGGAAGGATGATAAGAAATGAGAATATGTTATGAGGCTGGTGTGAGGCTGGGCTGCTGCTATACAGTGATAGAGCAGAGAATGAAAAGTCCAAGCCAGTGAGAGTGGGATCAGACTGCCTGAGTTCAGTTCCTGAGCTTTGCTACTTCCTAGTTGCATAATCTCAGATGAGTTTCTTATCCTAGGCCTCAGCGTATTTGAGTCTAATTCATAGACTAGTGGGGACAATCAAACCAGATAATGTACATAAAATGCTTAGCACAAAGCCTACTATATAATAAACATCAGCTTCTGTTATTTTCATTTCTTACACACACTATATCTAACATTCAATATGAAATTACGTGCATTTCTGACACGCATCTCTCCTTGTTTTTCAGCAAATCTTTAACACCTTCTATACACATACACATTGTGAGAGAGATTGAGTTTCTAACCGGGCAAATGCCATGAGAACAGTCAGCATGGGCAGGGTGAGAAAAGGGTAAATAAAGGTGAAAAAACTGTAGGCCCTCAGGGGACTGGGAAAATGGCTTATCCTTCCCTCTGCCCCATCCAGGAGTGACTGGCACCGGGGAGGTCTTTGGATCTCACAAGGATGTGGCATTCAAGCTATATCCTGCGAGTCAGGAAGGCCCTCACTGGCGTCCAGCCCACATGTGTAAGAGGCAGGCCTGGGAAGGTAGGCAGAAGGCATAGGCCAGCTGTCACTGGACTGGAGCCCTAATGTCTCAGGCCTGGGTGAGACAGCAGGTGCTGCCATAGGAGCTCATATCTTGCTACAGGAATCCCTGAGCCAGTGGGCAGAGCAACATCTTAAGGAGGTAGCTGGATGGAAGGAAGGTTCAAGGGCAAGCTGTCTGGTGCCCTTGGGGGGGGCAGCTCTCCAGGCCCACACAGACATCCTTCTAGCTGCCCCAGCACATGGTGGTTAGCAGGAATGGGAGGAAGCTCAACTGGAATCTGAAAGGCTGAAAGGCAGGTAGAAGTAATAATTGCCATTCTCTCCCCAAGGAGTCGAGGATCTGGTCTTCCACACAATAAACCCTGAAGCCAGTTTCTACATCAGGTATGTCCATTGTCTGCTTTGTTGAGCCCTCCCTGAAGTTGTTTGCCCTACCTGGGTCTTGCTGGCTCCTTCCATCCCAGTAGTTTCTGGATTAAATGCTAACCTTTCCCAGTCACCTTCCTTAACCATTTATACAACTAGATCCTTTTCTGTTTCCCTGAAAATATTACAATGTGAAATTGTACACGTACACTTCTTTAGTTTTCTTCTTTATCATCCATTTTCCCTCCTAGACTATTAGCTTCACAAAGTCAGCCACCTTGGGAAGGTAGCACTTTACTCTGAAATCCAGAGTGACTCTGACCACAGTAAGCAGTCTTCTGGTGAGGGATCAGCTGCCAAGCATAATATTCTTTGTAGCCATTTTTTTTTTTTTTTGCAGTTTTTGACCGGGGCTAGATTTGAACCTGCCACCTCTGGCATATGGGGCCGGCACCCTACTCCTTCGAGCCACAGGTGCTGCCCATTTATAGCCATTTTGAATAACAACTTTCTGGTTGCAAACTTGAAATCTAATGTTCATTTGATCATTTTTCCTGTTATTTGTATAATAAACATGCTTAAAAACACACAGGAGATGATCTTTCTCTTCAGACATCTAAAAACTAATTTAAAAGATGCTATAAGCTATAATCTAGGACAGAGGTAGCTGTGGGAATGGGGAGTGACTGCTGTACCCCCACTTCCCATTCCCACACCCATGGCAGACATTGCTAATCAAGCACAGCACTCTTTCCTACTGCATTCCAGGCAGCCACAGCAATCGATTAGGGTTGACATAAACATTAAATGTGATTTTCTCCCTTATCACCCTTTACCTCAAACATTTGTTAACTGTTGGAACTGTGGTTCCAACGTGAATCCTATCTTTAATCAGTTGAATGCCCTAATCTCTTTAGTTGTGACACAAATGTCACATGTGCTACCTAAACACAGATTCTCATTTCAATTGGATGTATACAATGAAACAACATAAAATCAACAATGAAATCTATTGGGTATTAAGTGGCAGACTCTGCTCAACATTTGCACACTTATTCTCATATTTAATGTCATAATAACTGTTCCCTGGGATGCAGTGACCTGGTGAGGTGAGGCATAAAACACCAAGACAGCACATTTAAGGAACTTGTCCCAAAGCACACAGCTAGTGAGGGGATGAAGTCAGGATTATATTCCAAGTTGTCTGGTCTTCAAATTCCTATCCTTCCCTTTACGACTTAGTTTTTAAAGCCCTCTGACAACTTTAAACACTACCCAAACAGAAGATATGCATGCCTTTTATTATTATGATATTTTTGACTTTGAATCACCTCATCAAACCTATCTTGAAGAGTGGCAATGAAACAATAGCCAAAAATAGAAGCCACCTAATTGTCCATAGATGAATGAATGGATACACAAAATGTGATATCTCCATACAATAGGATATTTTTCATCCTTAAAAAGGAAGAAAATTCTGACATATAATACAACATAGATGAACTTCAAATGCACTGTGCTAAGTGAAGTGAGCCAGACACAAAAGAACAAATACTGTATACTGTAATTCCATTTATGTGAAGTACCGAGAATAGTCAAATTCCTAGAGATAGAATATAGAATAGTGGTTGCTATGGGCTGGGAGTGGGCAGTGGAGTACAGAGTTATTGTTTAATGGGTACAGATTTTCAGTTTGGGAAGATGAAAAAGTTCTGGAGATTGACTGTAGAGAGGGTTACACAATGATGTGAATATACTTAATTCTACTAAACTGTACACTTGAAAATCGTTTAAATGCTAAATTCTATGTTATGTTTATTTTACAATAAAGAAAAATGACACTGCACCAAAGCGCCATTTTCCCTCATTTTTTAATAAGCATTTACACAGAAAAACACTGTTATTATAACTACTATTATAATCAGAAAGGCAAATCTCTGATCTTAAGAGATTTCTTAAGCATGGCACCCCCAGGCTTAAGAACCGTGGAGCAGCAGATATATGTGGTTTAGAAGTTATATTCAATATTGTAATTTATAATTTGAAAGCAAAACAGTTGCCTATTACTTTTATAATACGCCTTGTCCAAATTTTCTGGGCTTGTAGGACAGAAGAGTGGAGGAATCCTGAGCCAAGGTATTGGAAGCTCAAGGTGACTGGACTACCTCTGACTTCATAGCAGTCATTGCCCCTCCATGTGTCTGCCTCTCCTCTTGCCCAGTGCCCTGTGGACCTCTCATTACCTCCTTGCCCAGTACTACTGTCTCCCAGTGCCCTGTGGACCTCTCATTACCTCCTTGCCCAGTACTACTGTCTCCCTCTGTGCATTTGCTTTCTTCTGGGTGACAAGACAACACCTCTTGTCTCCTGGGTGTTGAGTTCAGGAGCCTGTGAGTCATAATGTCCAAGCCAGGAAATGGTGAGTGATGGTGGTGACTCATTCTAAGCCACAGAAAAGGGACCACAAAGCGCAGGTGAAGGGGAGGCCCCATTTGCCAAGGAAGACCAGTCCTGCCAGGGCAGCTTCTGGGACGCAGTGGCCTGGTGAGGCCGGCATAAAGCAAGCCTGCCTCCTCTGGTCCGGCAGTAAGGTTTGTCTGGCTTTCTCTGTGCTGCCTAACCTGATATTTTCTGGGGCATTGAACCTGTGTTTACTTTGAACAGTTTTGCCTGCCAAGCTCCTGCTGGGGATGGGAACACAAACACAGGGAACAGAGGGAGCCCGTTGTCCTCTTCTCCGGAACATTTTCCTTCCAAACAAGAGTTGTTTGCCTTGAAAGGCTCAATGGTAGGCAGAGAAATGATCAATAGACTAATATTAATAGTAATAATAATAACAGTAGTTCTTTTTGTTAGTGCTCATCATGTTCAGGTATTATATTAAGCACTTCATCCAGAGTAACTCATTGAAACATCACAGCAGCTCTATGGAGTAGAAATTATGATGATCTCCATTTCACTAATGGGGAAACTAAGGCTCTCAGAGATTGAGTCACTCGCCCAAGGTTACACTGCTAATAAATGGCAGGGTCAGGGTTGCAGCTCAGGAAGTCAATGTCTCAAGGAAACTGAGATCCAGATTAATGAGTCAGCCTTAATTCTACCCACTTTCTACCTGGCAGCCCATATCAATCCATCAGCTGGTCTTGTTGATCTTATCTCTTACACAGACTTCCAAGGGGCCACAGCCCAGGCCACCATCATTTCTTGCCTGAATCCCTGCACTTTTCCTGCATCAGCTCTGACCAGTCTCCTTGAGTACTTTCCATACACTAGCCAAAGTCATCTTTAAATACAATAAATTAGAACACATCAGTGTCCCCCTTAAACTCCCACTTATAAACCTTCATCGAGGCCGTCTCATTGAACCAAACTCCTTCCCATGACTACATACACCAGCTATATGGTGTACACCAGCTTCCCTACGCCAGCTGGCTGTGTCTAATTGTACTTTCTACCTTGCTACACACATCTGAACTGGCCTTCAGCATTTGCCCACCTTGCTGCCAGTACTTGGCCTTCACACACGTTCTTTCACCTACCTGGATCTTGCTGGCTCCTTTCAGCCCAGCGGTCTCTGGTTTAAGTGCCAACTCTTTCTAGTCACCCTTCTTAACCCCTTATGCAGCTAGATTCTTCTCTGTTTCCTTCATAATACTACAACTTGAAATTGTACACTTACAGTGTCTATTTTTCTTCTTTCTTATCCATCTTCCCTTCTAAAGTGTAAGATTCACAAAATCAGGGAAGTATCTATTCAATTCACGGAAGTATTTTCAGGGCTTTAATGTTGTAAGAACAGAGTATCCTTTGGTTACTAAGCATGTGATTGTCAAATGTTTTGCTGGTTTCTGTCTCCACAGGATCCGTGGAGAGATGTTTCTGGCCTCCTGACCCTATCACTTTCCTCTGGCTCCAGCTGAGCACCCTTGATTCTAAATGTCCACTAAGTCTAATCAAGGATGTATCGGAATATTGTCTCTCTAGGAAAACGTAATCCCTGATTTGTCGCATCTGCTTATTTCCCTGGTGTGAACGCTCCTATCTTAGCTGACGTCAGTGAAAGTAGAGCTGAGAAGGGATGCAAGAATTGAGCTCTTGTGAAGCAGTAGTGATCTGTTCCAGCACGCTGCCAGGGCTCACCCACCTCCAGAGCCCATCTTGTTCTCAGCAAGGGGATTGCAGGGGCTTAACTTCCACATTAAAAGAAGGGCTCAGAATGAAGCATTCTCTCTGCCAGGTCCTCCTCTGATCAGGTGGCACAGGTCTGCTATGGCTGGTGGTTACAAATTTGAACACTGGTCTCAGGGAGGGACAGGTCAGCATCTCAGCTCTCCTCCTGCCTTCCAGGTCTGTGACCTTATAGCAAATCTCATAGCTTCCTACCACTCATTTTCCTTGCCTGTAAAGTGGTGCCAATAATGGCGTCTACACAGTTGTGATGATTGAATGAGTGTCTATGTTGAAAGTACTCACTACTGAATAGTGGTTAAAAGCCTAAACTCTGGAGCCAGGGGTTAAGATACTGGCTCTGTCCCTTATTATTTATGTGTCTTTGTGCCAGTTAGTTAACCTCTTTGCTCACAAGTTTTTTAAGTCATGAAATGGAATGATAATCGTTCTTTTTTCCTAAGGCAGTTGTGGAAAGTTAAGTTTATAAATGTACAATGGCTAGCAGAGTAAAATCTATTATTATTTGTGAGTACATGACCATAGTACATACAAAAGTCCATGGCACACTGTCTGGTACATGGTAAGTGCTTAATAAATGTAGCTTTTGTTATTATTATCTGGTCTTAGGCTGTGTTCCCTGGCCCGTGTCCCTACCTATACCTCAGATCTAATGTCTGGGTCTCCATCACCTCCTGCCTCGGTCCCTGATCTGACCAAGTGTCCACAGGGCCATTCCCATTGGTCACCCAGGGCTCCTCTCCCTGGTGAGGGCTCTGTGCTTGGTCCTGGTGTTTGTCTCATCCTCTCAAGACACTGAAGTCTTCTTGGTGCCTCCCTGACCCATGTGCTGCCATGCAGGGCTCTGGAGCTCCAGAGCACCAGGGGCTTCCTGCCTTGGGCGAGGGACATTAGTACCATCTTTCCTGTAAGGGCCTCCTATCTGGTCTACTCTGCCTGTGATCACAAATGATGTGTTCCTCACCCTCTCAGGTTATAGGGAAGAAGTATTTCAGAAGGCCCCAGGAAGTGGGCAGCACGGAGAG
The DNA here is from genome assembly GCA_963573935.1 of Arctocebus calabarensis. NCBI lineage: Eukaryota > Metazoa > Chordata > Mammalia > Primates > Lorisidae > Arctocebus > Arctocebus calabarensis. The sequence continues at coordinate 3,624 of CAUYON010022967.1, read as the reverse complement.
AAATGGGCAACAGCCCATACAGGCGACCTAGCTGGTTAGGGCCAGCATGTGACATAACCAAGGAACGTGGGTAATGAAAATGGACTTGAGTTTAATCCTCAAATACATGCCTACCCTCCCTGAACCATGTTTTTTTTTTTTAATATTAGGTGCACAAAATAAGTTCTACCTGCTCAATTATATTGAGAAGTACAAACAAGAAAACAAACAAAAAACCATACGTATGCACCTGGCACAAACTGGATGCTCACAAAGGAGAGGCAATGATGGTGGCCTTCCTGATCTGTCCCCGACTCTACTGCTTTTCCCCATTCCAAGTGCTGGCCTTTTTCTTCCCTGTCCATACTCTCTAGGGGTTCTCATGCATTTTAATACTCCGATGTGCACCCCCAGCCTAGACCTCTCCTCTCAGCTCCGAATCTGTAGACTTTACCTACCCTTTAGCAGTTCTGCTCAGACATCTAGAAAGCATCTCGGATGTATCACAATCAACCCTCAGTTTCCCCATCTTGAAAGTAACACTAACACTTGAAAGTAATACAGTGGTCGTGCAGTGTAGTGATATTCTTGATTCTTTTCCTCTGTGCACACTGAATCCAAATCATAAGCAACATTGTCAGCTCTACCTGTAGAACACATTCTGAATCTGACCATTGCTTAGCTCTCCGGCTTCTATCATGCTCCAAGGGATGACAGGAGTTCCTGGAGGATGCAGACTGTATCTGGGGCCACAATCTGAGTTCACGGGGGTGTGATTGGGTCCGGGACTCTGTCTCTGACAAGTGCCCTGCCTCTGCTCTTGCCAACTATGTCTCTCATCAGCAACCAGAGAGATTATGGGAAGAACATATATATATCCTCACTTCCAACATGGAGTGAAATCCGACATCTTAACATGACCTCTGAGCCTTAGCATGGTCTGATTTTGGGCTCCCCAACCTCAAGTCCAGGCATCTCCCCCGTCTCATGCACTTGACCATTGTGGCCTCCTCCCCGTTCCTCAAATGCACCAAGCTGCCTCCAGCCTCGGGTTCTTTGCCTCTGTTGTTTGCTCTGTCAGATGAATGCTGAGCTGGGAGTCCAGGAGAGCATGAAGCACCAAGAAAACAAGTGAATTAGTACAGTGTCTGGGACAACGGATGGGCTTTCGCTGTTGAGAATTGACCCCAGAGCACCTCCTATAGCCATTGTCCCTGAAAATGGTGGTCCCCTCATGACATCTCTCAGTAGTTCTCCATTTTGTCATTTCTTCTTGTCATTTAGAGAGCAACTTAGCCAGAGAATGTGTTGTGCAATAACCACAGTGCAGCGAGGCCAGGTGACACTGTGGAGCCCCTAGAAATGACCTCTCCCAACTCCCTGTCAGATACCTGATCCTTAAAAACCAAGGGACCAACGGGTCAACCTTTCTCCTCTAGCCAGTGGCCTAGAAGAGTGTGACACTGCTATTTGGTTTTTGCAGTAACCCCTGAAATTCTACCTTGTCTGGTCATTCAAGGGATAGAGTGGCTCTGGCCAGGACCTTAGGTGTCAGCCTGCTCAGGTTGAAACTCCTACTCTGCCAGCGTGGATGTGTCATCATAGGAAAGTTACTTAAGCTCTTTAAGCCTTGTGTTCCTTGTCTGTCAAACAGGTGTAACAGTGGTCACTACCATTGCAAATATCATCATGAACAGGATGAACAGAATGGTTCCTGGCACACAGTACACACCCAGGAAATGGTAGCATTATTGTAGTGCCTCATCAGCTCTGGGGTTCTCTAATAACACAACAACCAGGACAATACAATTGGATGGAAACATGAGGTTTTGCTTACTAGGCACATTTGGGTTTGAATCCCAGCTTGCCTATCTACATGTTATTGGATAAGTTACTTCACCTCAGTTTTCTCATCTGCAAAATGGGGGTGTGAACGGCAACCTTCTGTATAGTGAGGTATATTCACAAGTTCACCAACGGAAATTGCCTGGGACTTAGAAGAGGCTTAATAAATGTTAGCTCCCTTCCTCTTGTTCTCCTTATTCTCCCTCTGAAGCTTGCCTCTGCATTCACGTATTTTTTTTTTTTTTACTTTTACTATCACACTGAATAAATGAATATATTAAGTTAGCATGAGCAGATACGTTCAGAGCCCAGGCTGGTACATTTCCCAGATTTTGCCGCCATCCATCACGAAACATTAACAAGAGCACTTAAAGAAACACAGTCACATCAGAGATAGAACGAAGCTCCTTCATTGCGTGGTGGTTACTGTGCCAAGTGTCACATGCTATTAAGGCTGAGGGCGGGCCGGGCTGAGCTGAGGGGGGGGACCTCAAGAAGGAAAAGGAGAAAGGCCGGTGACCGAGAAGCTGCACCGTGCAAAGTGAGGGCTTGCTGCCGGACAACCTCTGCCTTCCCTGGAGCTTTGGCAAGTAAAAGTCAAAGGTTTGAAGTCTCAAAAAAGGTAGAAATGATCTAACTGCCCCATCAACAGGGAACTGGTTAAAGAAAGCATAGGCTGTGCAAAATGTGAAATACTTTGCATCCATTACAGAAAAAGAAGTGAGTTTATATGTGTTGCTATGGACAACTACCAAGTAAAAAAGCAAGGTGGAGAATGCTATGTAGGGGATGGTTCCATTCATGCTAGAAAATCTCTGTAGTTACATATGGACATATATGCACGGAAATGCGTAAGCTGCACACCAAGCTGTGACAGTGGTTCTCTCCAGCCAGGGGGGAAGGTGGTCATGGAGGTTAAAGCCACACTTGTGCTTTTTACAATGTATACTTAGAATGCTAGTGATTGTTTTACACATGCTTACTTGGGAAGTGAAGGAAGAAAAAGGAGGGGAGGAGAAAAGAGGAGAAAATCAATAGTTCTTTGCCCCTAGACCCAAGCCCAGTCCAATCAAGGATGCTAGGATATGGGGGATGGCCTGATTCCTCACTGCATGTCCGAGGTTATTCAGAGAAATGTGTGACTGTGCAGGCCTTGCTGCTGATCCTTGGCCTGCTTCCTCAGCCCCTCTGCAGAGGGACTGGCATGGGGGCTGCCTTGACCCAGGACCCCACCAGAGCCCACCCCATGGCTCAGCTCTGCCCACGTCAGACCAGACACTGGCAATGAAGCTGGAAGGAGGCTGGCTTCGAGCATTCTGGTGTAAACCCAGATCCTGCCCAGTACTCTCAGAGCTCCCACCCCTCAAGATGCTGAATGAAGACTTCTGATCGCTGGGGTTGGGGAGAGGCATAAATGGCATTTCTTCCAAAAGGTTTCCTTTCATTCGTTAATATCCTGGATTCATTTCTGTGCATCAAATTTATTATTATTATTATTATTATTTTAAATTATTTTTTATTAAATCATAACTTTGTATATTGATGCATTTATGGGGTTCAGGGTATTGCTTTGATATACAATGTGAAATGCTTACATTGAACTAAGTAACACATCCATCACAATTATACTCATTTCTAAATAGTTTTGAAATGTACCACTGCATCATGCACATCAGGTGAGGTCCCCCCAAAACCCCGCCCTCCTCCCACATCCCCCCACCCTTCCCCTCTCTCTCCTCTTCCCTTCTACTTTCTGGACTATAGTTATGTTTTGCCATTCATATGAGTGTGTAGGTGGTT
>CAUYON010022966.1:0-17158 GCA_963573935.1 Arctocebus calabarensis | reverse complement strand
AGACCTTCTTTCCAGCCAGGTCTGCTCTCAGGTCACTCCCCCTCACTACTCCCAAGCCAGAAAATCAGCACAGATCAGCAACAGTCCCCACCCCATCTATACCCCTTGAGAAAATCTCCAAGAATCTGGACTCTGTGGGGGACAGGCCGCCAGACCTCGGGGTGAGAGTGGAGGGGAATACCAGGAATTCCAACTTGCAGGTAGAGAGTATATACAGTTATATGCTGGGCGGGAGAGCACGTGGCACCCTAGTATGGGGAAGGAGGTCTGGTTTTTAGAGGATCTCTCCCATGGGGTAGAGTGGGAGGACATCTGAACTCTGCTCACTTGTTTGTATGGAGGTATGGAGTATACTGTGAGCCAATCTCATGGGGGGGGGGACTCCCGTTTCCTTGGTGATGTGCTCTGTACCTTTTTGTTTGTGTCCTTGGAGTCTCAGGTCACCCCAGCAGGGTTGATGTGCGCTCTTTGACCTTTCTTTTTGTCTCAGATCTAAACCATCAGCTTTCTTGCTGAGTTTCTGTCCTTTAACTCTCCTTCTGGACGGGAACCTCTGCGGAAAGCTGGCTACAGTTCGCCATCTTGGCTCCTCCCCTGTATGTTTCTTGTTATTGTCATGCACAGATGTCTTCCGGTATAGCTTTCTTTCCCGATTTCTGCTAACATGGTGATATTATAAATTAATCTCCTGGCTCGGCGCCTGTGGCTCAATGGGCTAAGGCACCAAGCCACATACACCTGAGCTAGTGGGTTTGAATCCAGCCTGGGCCCGCCAAACAACAATGACGGCTGCAACCAAAAAAAAAGGCTGGGTGCTGTGGCGGGTGCCTATAGTCCCAGCTACTTGGGAGGCAGAGGCAAGAGACTCGCTTGAGCCTAGGAATTGGAGGTTGCTGTGAGCTGTGATGCCACTGTACTCTATCCAGGGTGATAGCTTGAGGCTCTGTCTCAAAAAAAAAAACAAAAAAACTTATAAATTAATCTCCTGTAACATGACCCACAGTGTGTATGGACACCCATCTGGGCCCATCTGCAATGATCCCACAAGACCTGAGACAAGAAGTACTAACTAGTTCCTACAGGCTGATGCTCACCCTGCTTATTGTATTGTGAGTAATAAAGTCCTGTGTCATGGACCCTGCAATCTTTTTCTGTGGCCACATCCACGGAACTGTGCAGGCTAGCTTGTTAGCTTGCAAGTTGGCTAAAAATCTTCGGCTCTGCACAATTCTTGACAGTAGCTTTTCTAGGTAGGCTAGTCAAGGAAGGGTTTTCTTAGAAGATGAGAATTCATGTGAGAATTAAAGGATGAAATTGAGGTGGCCATGTAGAGGGACTGGGAGAATAAACATGCAGAAGAAATGGTTTGTGCAGAGGCCCTGCTATCTCGGAGGAACTGAAAGAAGACCAGTGTGGCTGGAGCGAGGAGAAAAAGCAGGAAAGAGAAAAAGTGAATCTTAAGAAATGAAAGTTATAACCTGGCATGAGGTTACGCAGGGCTTTAGTAACCATCCCAAAGAGTCCAGGATTTTATTCTCAAAGCAATGACCGGCCATCAAAAGTAATGACATGATCCTTACTTAAAGATAACACTGAGCATTAGGTTAGGTGTAAGTAAAAAGTGAAGAGAGAGGGTAGGAAAACCAATGAGGAGATTTCAGTAGTAATCTAATCAAGGTGACAGTTTTCCTAAAATAAAGATTTATGAATCAAAAAGAAAAAGACCCAAACCCCAAAGACAAAGTATATAAGAGATTGATTATAGAAAAATTATAATAGCAATGGCTCTTAAAATTGGAAAATTGGCTTAATCTCACAGTAAAAGAAATAGAAATAAAATTATGCTGAGATATTTTGTTTATCAAATTGACATTGGTTAGCAATGTTACAGACTTACTGGGTTCATTGCCTCTGCTCAAGAGGAAGCCACTACACTAAAACAGCAGAGGTTACCGTGGAGAAGGAGTTGAATATCGCAGGTGCCACGTGAGACAGGAGGAAATTTTCAAATCTGTCTCCCTGATAATTTGGGAGAAAGAATTTTGAAAGTTAGGTGGGAAAAGGGCAAGGGAATTGGGTCTGCTGGTCGGCTGGGTATGAACTCGTTGAGTCTGCTGATTGGCTGAGAATGATCTCATAGGATCAGAAAGCAGAAATTGTCGTCTTCTGCTGAGTCAGTTCCCAAGTCACAAGACTAGTTGAATCAATTCCTTGGTATGGGCTTCTGGTCTGGATGGGTCAGCTGGCCCACTAGAATGCATGAACTAGAAGATATCTCAAAAACTAGCCTTAGGCTTCACAAGAACGATGTTATCTGTGGGAGCAATGAAGAAAGCCAATAATCTTTATAATGATCAACTATGTGACTCCTCAGTAGGAAGCAATTATAGGAAAGCAAGCTTGGAAAAATGGCTGGTTATGTATATATATATATATATATATATATATTTTTTTTTTTTTTTTGAGACAGAGCCTCAAGCTGTCACCCTGGATAGAGTGCCGTGTCATTACAGCTCACAGCAACCTCCAACTCCTGGGTTCAAGCGAGTCTCCTGCCTCCACCTCCCAAGTAGCTGGGACTACAGGCGCCCGCCACAACACCCGGCCATTTTTTTTTTTTTTTTTTTTTTGATTGCAGCCATCATTGTTTGGCAGGCTGGGCTGGATTTGAACCCGCCAGCTCAGGTGTACATGTATGGCGCCTTAGCCCGTTGAGCCACAGGCCCAGAGCCGATTATATATTTTTTTGAAATATGCCTTTACCTCTGCAGAGTTCAGGCCTCTACTATACTTCCCATCTTGTGGCCCTTTATTAATTTTATAAAGGGCAGTTTCAGTACGTTTGATAAATAGCAACAGTATGGGGAGATAGGCACCCTCAGGTATTCCCAAAGGGAGTTTAGTAAGTTGGTACAACCCTGGGGCGGGTGACTAGCATTGCAGTTAAAATTAACATGCACATACAAAGTGACCCCTTAATTCTGTTTCTAATTGTTGATAACACAACATGGGAAACCAGCCTCAATGTCTGTAAATTGGGAATCATTGTATAAATTATGATATTTCCATGCAAGGCAATGAAGCCAATAAAAAAAATGATAGTGTGCATTATGTTCTGAAATAGGTTGATCTCTAAGAAATTTCCAGGTGAAAAAAGCAAGATGAATAATATATTCTAAAGATTTTTAAACAAATGTATGTCTGTGTGTGTGTATTTGTTTGTGTACACATTGCGTATATCTGGGAGGATACATAATAGAGAATAATAAAAATATGTGTTTGGTCTTTGCCCTGGTTTCCTGGTGTACAGCAGGAATCAGTGAAGTTTGCAATCAGTGAAATGTCTTGAGTTATAGGAGTGTCTTTTGTTATTTCGTAATAAACCTCTTTTGTGCCTATGTAATAAGACTTCTATAAAACTCTTGGGAGGCCCAGGGAGCCTCCAGGGAGGTGAAGACACTAATGTGTAGGGCGGTGGGATGTCCAGGGAAGGCGTGGAAGCTCTGTGCACAACCCCCACCTATACTTCCAATCCATCTCTTCCTCTTGGCTATTCCCGAATAGTATTCTTTAAGATAAACCCTAACCCACAGTAAAGCACTCTCCTGAGTTCTTTGAGTTGTTCTACTGAATTATCTAAGCTAAGTGGGGTGGAGAGGAGGTTGTGGGAACCCCTAACTTTGTAGCAAGTCTTATAGCCTGGGGATCCTGGACTTGGAACTGGCATCTGAAGTAGGTGCAGTCTTGTAAGACTGAGCATTTGACCTTCAAGGTTTGCACTAACTCTGGGTAGTTAGTGCCAAAACTGAATTGAATGAAAGAGCACTCAGTTGGTATCAGAAATCAAAGAATCAATGTGGAAAAATAACTTGTACTTGGTACCAGGAGAAAGAAATCACTTAGTAATAAACAGCAGTGGTTGGCTTGGGAGGAGAGAACTGAATAGCTTGGGAACAGAGTTGAGAAGTCTTTTGCTACATATCTTCCTTTGCAGCTTTAAGAATTTCAACCATAAACACATTATCAATTAAAAAATATATATATGTATACATATAATGTTAAATGAATGTTACCTCTACAGGATTTAAAAGGAGAGCTGGAAGAAATCCACGGACTCAAGATATATTTGAGATGCAGAAGCTGTGCTGATAGAATGAGTAGCGTGGACAAGGGAAAAGGAGGACGGCACCCACGCTCCTGGCCTGTACAAAGAGGTGAATGGAGATGATGTTGACTGGGACGGGGGGCTGGAGAGGACAGGAAGGGGAACATCTAGGTTCAGCTTCCTAGAAGCAAAGCCTTTGAGTATACGTGGTTGTGTGGGAATGCTCTGTAAGAAAAGCATGAAGGGGGTGAGGGAAGATGGTAGGGAAGGAGGGAGGACGATGCTCCATGTAGACCACCCCTTAGTCATCTGTGCCTTACTAAGACAAGGACCCCAGTATCACTCACTGGCCTGGAGGGGTCCGGGAGCAAATGTGAGACTTCTCAAATTGTTTTTATATTGATCTGACTTCTTAAATGATTGCCTGTTGTAAGAATAAATTCAATTTAAAATTTTTAAAAAGGAAAGAAAGCCATGTGGATAGTTGAGAAAGGGGAAGAAAGAGGGCTCAGGTCCAAAGATCAATATTTAGAATTTTGCTGATGAAAAGAGCATAAGATGCAGATGAGAAGGAGAAGGAAGGAGGACCCTGGCAACATGGGGGTTACAGTTCCAGTCACGGCCACAGAGCCATGTGAGCCATTGCTAAACCTCGGGGGACTGGACAGTGGTCACGGCAGGGGTGTCCGCGCTTTGGAAAAGGGAACATGCTACAAGTTGGGGCTGTCCCCCACTCCGGCCCCCGCCCAGGGCAGTTTACAGCAGAACCTTGCAGAGAAGGGAGAAGGAGGAGAGCTCTGAGGTCCAATAGCAGAAAGTGACCGAGATCTCACATGCGACCAGGACAAAAATGTCCATCATTGGTAGGGTTACCAACATGGAGCGCACTGGTGAATTAGCAGGCACAGTTTCTGTGAAGAGGTAGGAATGGAAGAGACAAAGAGAAGGGAAGAAGCAGAGACACTACGGGCAGACAACTCTTCCAATAGGGTTGCTGTGAAAGGGAGGAATAAAATCAGAAAGTTGCCGGTTTGAGATCAATGGAGGGGTAGGTATGTGCTGCTAGAGGAATAAGATTAGAACCGAGATGTGTACTGATAGAAAATGTACTGAGACGCAGCGCCTGTGGCTCAACAGGCTAAGGCGCCAGCCAAGTATACCTGAGCTGGTGGGTTCAAATCCAGCCTGGGCCCGTCAAACAATGACCGTGGCAACCAAAAAATGGCTGGGTGCTTGGTGGGCACCTGTAGTCCCAGCTACTTGGGAGGCAGAGGCAGGAGACTCGCTTGAGCCTAGGAATTGGAGGTTGCTGTGAGCTGTGATGCCACAGCACTCTATCCAGGGTGACAGCTTGAGGATCTGTCTCAAAAAAGAAAATGTACTGAGAAGAAAGAGAGAACGTTGAAGAGAGACCCCCAGAGTATTCCTGAAGAGACGCCGTTCGATAGGAAGGACATTGCCTCCATTAGAGGAAGATTCGTGAACCTACCAGCCACATTTGTGGTGGGCAGTGCTCAGATACACAAGGCCCTGCCCCCTCCCTGTGCAAGTCCAACACCGACACCTTGACACTAATCTCAAGACAGAGTGCACACATATGCCTTTCTCTGAGACATACAGCTAGTCAGTACGTACGTTTCTAAGAGCCTTCAATATCTCAAAAGGAAGTTGGAGTACAAACCTCCAGCTGTGGGGAGAAGTGAACCAGCTGGAGTGTGTAAATATTCCTGGAATATGAGATCCAAAAGAAGTTAGAGGTATTATATTTCAGGTTTTCACTGTCTGCCACTTCTAGATTATACCTGAATTCAAAAAAGTGTTGATGTTTAGTTAATACATCCTGTGTTTAGTAGCTCAGCTAAAATCACTGCTTCTAGTGAACAGGTGGTACATTAAATTGAAACATAAAAGAAAGAGACTTAAAGTGCTTAGAATAATGAGAAGGACCTTAAGCAGATGGAAATGATGATTACTTTGATTTTCTTTTTTGGAGAAGTATTAATCTTTCACTCAGAAGGAGGTGCTCCCGTCAGGGTACCAGTTTTCCACCATCTTTTAGCCCAATTTTGTGGCTATAGAGAGCAGTGCCTTTGCTGAATCACTCTTAGAGTTTTTGCTATGCTAACAGGGTGATCATACAGTTATATAGTGAAAAGCCTTTAAATAAAATATCTAGCACTCTGCCTGTGATGAATAATAAATAGCAATTGACATTATTATTATGTTATTCTTCTCTGAAAATTCTGCTATTGCTCTGTTATTACCTAAATGCATGAGAATGGCATTGGATTCACATTCTTTCTTTCAGCCTCATGTGGCGGAAGAATTATCCAGTGGTTAATACTTGTAGCTATGAAGGGTGAGTTCTTGTTTGCAACTTTGTAGATTTTAAGGCATGTCTATTCAAATGAAGACCTGTGTCTCTGAAGAGGTCAATGTCTATTGTAACTGCTTCTGACCAATTGACAGATTCATGTGTTTTGGGTGGAGCTTGGGTACATCTTCTTTAAGAAAGCTTTATATAAGTCCCAGGTTCTGAAGATTTTCTCTTATGTTTTCCTTTAAAATCAGTATTATTTCACATGTTACATTTAGATTTATAATCTATTTTGAGCTAATTTTTTAAAAACTGTGAGGTTTATGTTTTTTATTTGTGTTTGGAGACATAGCATTAAATGTCTAGTTGTTCCAGCAGCATTTGTTGAAAAAAACCACCCTTTCTCCACTGAATTTATTTTGCATCTTTGTTGAGAATCAGCTTTCTTGGTATGGGCCTATTTCTCTACTTCTTATTCTCTTCCATTGATCAGTGTATTTCTCCTTTTTGCCAATACCACATGGTCAATATTACTGTAGCTTTGTAACAAGTTAAAATCTAGTAGCATAATTCTTCCAACTTTATTTTTCCTTTTAAAATTACTTTGGAATTTTTATTAATTTTTACCTTTCCATATAAATTTGAGAATCAGCTTATCTACAGAAAAGTTCTGCTGGGATTTTGATGAGAATTATATTGAATCTATAGATAAGTTTGGGGAACGGTCACACATTTATGATAGCAAGTCTTTTATTCCATGAACGTGACCTGTCTTTCCATTTGTTTACATCTTTGGTTTCTCTTGGGCTTAAGCGATTCTCTTGCCTCAGCCTCCCAAGTAGCTGGGACTGTAGCCCTGCGGCTACAGCAGTAAAGCTGTCTTCCAGGGAACCCCTAGAAACTCTTAGGTCATTCCCGCAGTGCCCAATCTGGGAATGTGAATCCCTGAGCTTATCCTTTCCTTTCACCTCCGTCCAGTGACTTTGGAGCAACCAACCCATGTGATTATATTCCTTTGCTTTCAAAAAACAGTCGAAAGGCTCATATTCAGAGTCAATCAGCTTCTTGCTTCTTATAAGTGGTTGCCTGATGGTATTCAGTGCAGATATTCTTCATATCTCTATGATCAGCTTAGGCCACATCAGTGCTCTCTTTATTATTGGAAATATAGTTACTGTTATCTTTAAATCTAGTCATATTATAAGAGCTAATTTCAGAAATCCCAGAACCAATTCAGGAAACTCACCTGTAGATTCTGTTCCTGTAGAACTACTCTCAGTATGAAAATCTATTTTAGTAAGAGTTTTCCAGGAAAAGAGAACAAAGAGGATGTATAAGATATATGAGGGCTGTCCAGAAAGTACCCAGCTATGTATATCTCCATTTTCATAGTATGTGGCTGAATACTTTCCAGACAGCCACTCTTTATAAGAGAGATTTTATTATAGGAATTAGCTCATAGGTTATGGAGGCAAAGAAGTCCCGTGATCTGTCATCTGCCAGCTTAAGAACCAGGAAAGCTGGTGGAGTAATTCAGTCTAACTCCAAAGGCCTGAGAATCAGGAGGCTGATGGCGTAAGTCCCACTCAGACTCTGAAAGCCTGAGAACAACAGGCCCTAATGTCTAATGTCAGGAGAAGATGGGTAGGTGTGTCAGCTCTGCAAAGAGAACAAATTCACTTTCCCCAGCCATTGTGTCCTATTCAGGCCCTCTGCAGATTGGACGCCCACACACACTGGGAGGACCATCTGCTTTACTTAGTTCAGCAGCGCAAGTGCTAATTTCTTCCAGAAACACAATCACAGACACACCCAGCAATAATGTTTTAACACCTGTCTGGGCATCCCTTAGCTCAGTCATGTTGAGACATAAAATTAACTATCACAGGCACCAATAACACCTGCCTCAGAAGACAGATAGCTATGGTGATTCCAATTCTAGACCATCACCTAGGAGCAAGCTCGCAAGCTTCCTTAAGCAATGCCATTTGGATCATTTCTGGCAGTTCTTGAATGCTTAGTCACAGGACTTCTCAGCAATTAAAAGAACTGCCAACCTTATTGGGGTACTAGAATTGCAAAGAAGCTCATCCTATAAGCTTTCTGTTGCTGTTCCCCTATTTAATAATTGCTAAATATTTTTTAGGGCACTGCAAGTGGAAAATAACAATATATCAAAGTCAATTCTTGTCTTATAAATTCTTGAATTTTGCAGTGTTTGATGCCCTTAGGAATTGTCCATATAAGATAAGAATGACATCATTATGATATGAGTCTAGATGTCTTTTTTAGAAGTTTAGCCTCAAAGGACAAAGCCTTGGTTTGGATGAGTAATGTGAAAAAAGCCACAGGGCAATTTGCTAGGAACATGATGTTATATTGTTAGGAAAATCGTGACTACATCATGTGCTCTTTGCTGTCAATGACCAAAGGTTACTTCAGTAACCCATTATGAAAGGTTAGCAGATGAACTTTAGATGAGCAAATAACACAAATCAATACTTTTTTCTGCAGCATATTAATCACAGAGAAAGACTTCCTGCACATTTCTATCCCCTTATTTTGTCTGCTACTGAAAATGCTTTCTCAAAGCATGGATTTCATGACCTGAGAGGGTTATTATAATATATAATATAATCACAATGTGTTTTGCTCATTATCTGTGCTTGTGCCAAGCTACTACATTGAAAGGAACCACAGAACCTGAATTCAGGAGCATTTGCTTCCTGTATGGGAGCTGAGTTGTAGAGTTTCCTGGTAGGATATACTTAGGAAGGATGCCAGGACAAGAGTGCTGACGTGAATTCAGGATTGAGGAGAGAAATGATTTTGTCTTGCCATCTACTTTAAAGAATTTTCTTCATTAGTCAGGAATCAAGGTGGGTCTCAAAAAGAAGAAATGGTTGGAGAGATGATGAGGTTATCCTATATAAGCATTTGGAAGGCAAGAACTATATCATCTGTTTTCTTTGAAACTCCCAAACACACTACATGTAGAGGGAACATGACTAACTAGACTGGAAGTTCTTTGGGTAAAGGCACCGCTTTGAATGTCCCCTCCAAATCCCTTCAACCGGACCCCATGTTGAAATGTAATTGTTAAATGTAACTGTACTGGGAGGTGGGACTTTTAAGAGGTCATTCATGAGGGCAGAGTTAGCATGGCAGTGAGTTAGTTATTCCAGAAGTGGGCTCATGGTAAAAAGGATAAATTTAGCTCCACTTTTTTTCTCTGTCTTGTGTGCTTGCTTGCCCTTCCACACTTCCACCATGAGATGACCCTTACTAGGTGACAATGCAATGCTCTTGGACTTTCCAGTCTCCAGAACCAGGAGCAACAAAACTTCCACCATTTATAAATTACCCATTCTGTGGTATTCTGTTATAGTAACAAAATACAGACTAAGAAATGGGCTGTCTTAGACATATTTGATTTTTCCAATGTCTTCCAGAATTCCTAGTAAGTACTTACAAATACATGTTTAAAAAATTATTGTGTTGCCATTGATATTCTACAGGCTGATTAGTTTGAACTTATTCAAATTTAATCAAATAGTATTAACTGAACCTGCATGCAAGGATAGTTTTTGAGCAATGCTGTTTTCCTCAAGACATCTTTATATTTCTCAATTCTCACTCCTTTAATTACATTATTTGGTGAGAAAACCTTGTTTCCCAGCTTCTTTACAGCTCCCAAATCTCTCAGAACAGTTTGTTTGGTTTGGTTTTTGGTAGGTAAATGTAGCCGCTCTCTGAGTGCTAACCTGCTGCTCTTTCCATATTACTGAAAATAGCTTGGTGATAAATGTTGTCCTCAGCCCAGCAGGGAGCAAAAGAATCTTTTAGGGATCTCGCTAAAATACAAAGTTCTAAAAACACTCCAGAGATGATCAGTTATTAGGTCTAGGGCAGGGCTCAGAAACCTCATTCATAATAAGCACCTTAGGTGATTCTGACGTAGGTGTATTTCAGCTGGTATTATCACAGCAATATTGTGTCACAATGCCCCTCCCCCCAATCTCAATGACAAAGAAAAATAAGCATCTTCTCTCTCACCACTGTAGATAAACTGGGGATTGGCTCATCCAGACCAGGTCTGGATTTGAGGCATTGGCTGGGTCTAGATCTGCCTCCTACCTTCAACCTCCTTGAACCAGCATCTACCTGCAGCAGGTTCTTCTCACTGAAGAAGGCAGGTGTGTGAGAAGACAAATCCTACCACTCAACCATGTACCAACTCTACACTCACATCTTATCCACTAATATCCCATTGATCCAATAAAGCCCCATAGCCTAGGCAATAGTCAAGGGAGGAAAAATATACTTCTGGTAGAGAGAGTTAATTAAATTATTTGCTAAACAATAATTTAATCCATCACAAAATAGTACCAAAAAAAGTTTTTAAAAAACATTAGTCAGCCCAGCACACCTGTAATCCTAGCCCTGTGGGAGGCTGAGGTGGGTGGATTGCTTGAGCTCAAGAGTTCGACACCAGCTTGAGCAAGAGTGAGACCCCATCTGTACTAAAAATTAGAAAAACTAGCTGGGCATTGTGGCGGGTGCCTGTAGTTCTAGCTACTCGGGAAGCTGAGGCAAGAGGATCGCCAGAGTCCAAGAGTTTGAGGTTGTTGTGAGCTATGACTCCATGGCACTCTACCTAGGCAATAGAATGAGACTGTCTCAAAAAAAAAAAAAAAAAGCATTAGAGCAGCAGTTCTCAAGCTGTGGATCGTGACCCACAGGAACTGTATGGAAGGGTTGCAGCATTAGGAAGGTTGAGAACCACTGCATTAGAGTCTCTTGAACTGTCCAGATAAGGTGACTACAAGGTCAACTTTTTATTTAGTTAGTAATTCAATAAACATTTATGAGTGACTACCACATGCCAGACAGATAGATAATTAGTGATTATCTGTCTATAAAGAGTCCTGTCCAGAGACAGATAAGTGAAGAGATAATTATAGGCAATGTGCAAGACACCGTAGAACAGGAGCGACAGAGTCATGTTTAAAATCTAAAACAGACCAGGAAAGCAAAAAGTAATGTTCTCTCTGAGCCAGAAATTATAAAGAATCCTTAAAATATGAAGATACACAAAATCAGATTGTGAGATGAACCGAGTCCCAATGTGCTCACTGAGGAAGATCACTGCAAGAGATGGGAGTGGCTCTGGATGTCTCAGACCACAGCTTGCAGACGTGAGGGCAGCAGAGGCCTGGGATGCCTTCAGCTTCACAACCAGCTGAAGTCTCCGCAATGACTCCTTGGCACAGGTTGGGGCCCATCATCACGACTGGACCATTTTTGTCACACAGATTACCCTAATCTGGATCATAGTGCCACTCATGAAGGGAAGAGGTAAAGTGTGAACCATACGGACAAACAGTGTGGGCGGTGCTTCTCCAGGGGAAAGTCAAGGTACTGGCAAAAGAACAGGTATCCTCCACTGCCGGAACACAGATTTTTGTTTGTTTATTTTATTAATTTGTTGAGACAAGGTCTCACTCTGTCACCCTATTAGAATGCAGTGGCGTCAACATAGCTCAAATGATCCCCACACAGCCTCCTGAGTAGCTGAGACTACAGGCATGCACCACCGCTTCCTGCTAATTTTTCTACTTTTTGTAGAGATGGGGGTCTCACTATGTTGCTTAAGCTAATTTCAATCTCCTGTCCTCAAGCAGTCCTCCCACTAAAGCCTCCCAAAGTGCTAGGCTTATAGGCATGAGCCACTAAGCCTGGCTCTATACAGATTTTCTTTTTTTTTATGCTGGGGATTCATTGAGGATACAAAGAACCAGGTTACACTGCTTGCATTTTTTAGGTAAAGTCCTTCTTATAATTGTGTTCCACCCCTAAGAGATGTGTCACACACTATGACCCTCCCCCCACTATACAAATGTTTTTAAAAAGAGACTTATATATGGACATGAACATAACTTCAAGATATTTGTTGGGTAAAATTTTAAGGAGAATAATACAGAAAAACCCCTATCAGTTGACCACCCAAGGGACTGTAACAAACGGGTCAACATTCAGAAGTGGTCAACATAAGGAACCACATGTGGTGCATGTCCAGTCTATGAAAATTAGGTCAACTGATGGAGGTGGTCAGCCATGGAGGTTCTACTGTATTTTATATAGGACATTTATGTGAATATATACTTCTATATGTACATGTGTATATCTGAAAATGCATAGAAACTTCATAGAGGCTACACATCAAACTAGTCGGTACCTGTTGGGGAGGGAACTGGGGTTTGGGGATGAGGTGTTCTAGAAAGGCACTTTGGGTTTATCTATGTTTTTTGAAGCTATCTTTCTCTTCTTACTAGAAATACCAAACAATACAGTCCTGGACTAAGGGAGTGGCAGTAGGGCTAAGAAGCCGATGATAGTTTGTGGGGCATGCAGGCTTTGTTGACCACTGGGATATGAGGACAGGTGGGGTGTGTGAGAGGAAGGGGTTAAGATGGCTCCCAGGGGTCCAGATGGGCAATTATGTGAATGATGGTGCATTCACCAAGTGAGGGGAACATGAAAAAGAGGTTTGTGGATGAAGTTTATTAGGTCAGTTTTGGACATGTTAATTTTGAGGCATTGGGGAACACCCAGGTAAAGACGTCTAGCAGAAAATCTAGGGTCCATATTGTAGTCACACTTTTCTCTGCCCAGAGAAAGCTTTCATGAAATATCAATATTTCATTAAATATTTAGAAAAGGGACCAATCCACAAAAAAACAGAATTCTTAGTACTTAGTAACTCATTGAAAAAGGGTCAGCCCAGCAGGGGTGGTTTTGCCCTGGGGTCTAGGA
The DNA here is from genome assembly GCA_963573935.1 of Arctocebus calabarensis. NCBI lineage: Eukaryota > Metazoa > Chordata > Mammalia > Primates > Lorisidae > Arctocebus > Arctocebus calabarensis. Next base: position 3,920 of record CAUYON010022966.1, on the reverse strand, counting down.
TTTCTATTCACTCAGCTTTCTCTAGTAAATACTGTCCTCTGTGTCATTGGCCAGAATGACATTAACTGTGTAGTTTGTTAGAGAGTGAAAATGGGCGGCACCTGTGGCTCAGTGGGTAGGGCACTGGCCCCATATACCAAGAGTGGCGGGTTCAAACCCAACCCCAGCCAAACTGCAACAAAAATATAGCTGGGCGTTGTGGTGGGTGCCTGTAGTCCCAGCTACTCGGGAGGTTGAGGCAAGAGAATCACCTAAGCCCAGGAGTTGGAGGTTGCTGTGAGCTGTGGCACCACAGCACTCTACCGAGGGTGATAAAGTAAGACTCTGTCTCTAAATAAAATAATAAAATAAAAAAATAAAAAAAAAAGAAAGAGAGTGAAAAATCTGGATCATTAAAAACAGAAGGTACATAGAGAGGTGTTTGAGGACACAGGTTGCCTTCCAGTAAAGGGCTCACTTGGCCAAGTGTTGCTGGAAAAGAAACCCTCACAACCCTTGAGGTGACCCAGCCAGAACCTCACTCTCAGGGACCCAAACTTGCACCTTGACCTCTGGAGCATCTGTTTATTCCACCTGCTTCTGCAACTTTCCCTTTCATCTGTTTCAGGGCTCAGAGTTCACAACAGCATTTATAAACTTTAAGAATTAGGACTTGTGGCCTTAAACCTTGACAGCCATGATGGTCTGATTCCCCTGGAAACCAAGTCCTGCACCTGGCATTTCAGTGGGAAGAGCAAAGTGGTACAGAAGAGCTCCCGGATTCTCTTTCCCCACTCTGAAAAAGGGAAGCCTGGAATGAGGGGAATTTTCCTACAGCAAAAGCTGAAAACTTAAACCCACCTGTGCCTAACCAACAGCCTTTCTGGAAAACCTCCTATTTGTCGCACTTTGTGTGTCACTATTGGAGCTGGATTGTTCAGAGAAGTACTGACTTGGTTTGTCAGATGAGGAACAGAAAACGCTGACCCTGGCTTCTCTGCCTGGCTCCCTGCTGCTCACAGAGCAGTGCTGTGCAATCTCAGACACTTCGGCAGCTTGGCCAGGCTGGGGTGACAGGATAATGAATGCATAAAAGTCCTTGATGGAACCTTGTCTCCCCTCCATCACCTCATTCTGTGCTAAAAAGGAGAGAGAGAGGCCATGAGCAAGGAATAGGCACAAAATGAAGTGGTTTGGAGGCCTGCTAGGGACAAAGGCTAATTTCAGCCTATGCAGTTTGACTTGCTGGTAGTGTTTTGACTCAGATAGCTTTGTTATTATTTTGTTTTTTTGTCTGGATCCTTCTGTTAATTCTGTCAAAGAAAGTCTCACAAGGACAGAGGTGGTATCTCATTCAGCTCCAGGGCTTAGTGCAGAACCTAGCTCAGAAGGAGAGATGGAATTTAAAGGGGCAGAGATTAGAAGAGGGCATCTTTTGTAATTTCAAAAGGTAGGTAGCTTTTATTTTCAATTGGCAACAGAATGATAAGTTTGGAGATAGGAACAGTTTGGTTCAAAACACAAAACTAGTTAATCGCAGTGTCTTTGCAGGTAAACAACAGAAAACTGGTTTTCTGCTGGTTCAATTCAATGGAAGTGTAGAAGTACAGAAAAGAAAACAGGAAAAATGACTCTGGCATATTTAAGCAAAAAGATCATGTATTGAAGAGATACTGGGATTCAGAGTATGGCAGTCTAGAAACTCAAATCAGAAAAAAGACAGGCCTTAGGACAGATATAAGGGTACCGGGGATCACTCAAGCATCTCACCAAGGCGTCAACTCACTCCAACATCCATTCCCATTCTTGCCATCATGCTACTCAAGAGGATAGAAGTGGAGGGAGAAAGTAAGAGATTGCCTAAGCTCAGTTCCACCTTGAAGAGCAGAGTGCAAGACACTAACTCCAAGGCTTGAAGTTAGTCTCATCAAGTCTAAATACAATGGGACAAAAAAAGTCATCCCCTGAATGGAAAAGGAGGTAGTGTTAGAAAGGGAGAATGGGGCTTGGCACCCATAACTCCATGAGTAGGGCGCCGGCTACATACACCAAAGCTGGTGGGTTCAAGCCTGACTGGGGCCTGCCAAACAACAATGACAACTGCAAAAAATAGCTGGGCATAGTGGTGGGCGCCGATGGTCCCAGCTAATCAGGAGACTGAGGCAAGAGAATCACTTAAGCCCAAGTTTTTGAGGTCACTGTGAGCTATGATGCCATGGCACTCTACCAAGGATGACATGATAACACACTGTCTCAAAAAATAAAAATAAAAAAGCCAGATGCGGTGGGACGCGCCTGTAGTCCCAGCTACTCAGGAGGCTGAGTCAGAAGCATAGCTTGAGTCTAGGCATTCTGGGTTGTAATGTGCTATGCCGATCAGGTGTCCACACTAAGTCTGGCATCAATATGGTGACCTCCTGGGAGTAAGGGGCCACCAAGTTGCCTAAGGAGGGGTGAACCGGCCCAGGTCAGAAACGGAGCAGGTCAAAAAACTCCCACGCTAATCAGTAGTGGGATCGCACCTGTGACTAGCCATTGCACTCCAGCCTAGGCAACATAGCGAGACCCCCATCTCTAAAAATAAAAAAATAAAGGAAGAATGAGTACTGGGTGGCGCCAGAATTCAAATATACACCGTAGGGAGGAAGGAGTAAAGCTCGCATACATTTGATGCTAAAGTTTGTGTTCTTCCACTCTGCCAGCACAGTATATGTGGGGGTTCCCCTTCTCCCAGGGACATTTGGCAATGTCTGAAGACATTTGGGAGGAGGGTGCTGCTGGCATCTAGTGGGGAGAGGCCAGAGAAGTTGCTAAACAATGCACAGGACCGTCCCACAAAAGAGGAATCATTTAGCTGAAAATGTCAAGAGAACCACAGTTGAGAAACTCTGGCATGAACAAAAACAGGGGATCCAGATACTAGACTGGGTTTCAGAAAATTTAATGGTTCGATTCGATGGAAGTGTGGAAATACAGAAAAGAAAACAGGAAAAAAACTGAAAAAAAGGTTTCAGACCAGATTTTGTGGGGCCTTGCATGCCAGCCTAAGTCATCTAGACTGCATTTAATAGGATTGGGTGCTTCCTAGCCCTAAATTATCTCTTAATTGACTGACTGGTTATTCTGAACTTTATTTCTGGAAGCACATGATCCAATGTCATGAGACTATCGTTAACAGGGCCCCATAAGGGCACCCCACCATGGGCAAACCATCAAAGTCTGGCCCAAAGTTTTGCTTCCCTGTGCTGCTTGTATCTCTTAGGCAGATGATTTAGAAAAGCTATTATTTCTTAGAGTGGATGCTTCTGCTACAGAAATTAACATTACTTTGAACATTCTTTCCAATCATGTAGCCATCAAATTATCTTTATTCTTTCCAGAATATCCTGTTTTTTAAATGAACATATTTTACTGATTTACATTTCTTCACATCTCTGAAATCAGGATGTGCTTACAATTAGTACTATGTCTTAGATTAATTGGAATGGGCTTTAAAGTCAATGAAAAATAATATTTCTCTCATTGTTGGTTAAATTTTTTTTAATATTTAGCTATTAAAACCCCCTGGGATTTTTTTCCTTTATTAAATCAGAACTATATACATTAATGCATTTATGGAGTACAATGTGCTGATTTGATATACAATGTGGAATGCTTACCACTAACTGATTACATAACCATTTCCTCACTTATTTGTTGTGGTAAGACATTTATACTATATTCTTAATAGTTTTGAAATATACCTTCGCATTGTGCACATTAAGTAAGGTCCCACCAAATACCCTCCCTCCTCCCGGCCTTCTCCCTCCCCCCTCTCTCTCCTCTTCCCTTCTTTCTGGACTATAGTTATGGTTTACCATAGTATGAATGTGTAGATGATTATATGCTGATTTCATATTAGTATTAGTATGCACTAGTATCTGTGGATTCTAGTTATCAGA
>CAUYON010022965.1:0-41422 GCA_963573935.1 Arctocebus calabarensis | reverse complement strand
AGTTTATGACAGTTTGAACTTTGTTATTTAATTCAATTCATTGCTTAATTACTGTTTTCCTATGAATGATTATACTGTGGTTAATATGTTAGCACAGCAGTATTCCCAGATAGTTTTTTGTTTGTTTGGGAGGTTGGGCTTTGGGGGGGCAGAGTTAGTACTTTGCATGAAATATCTTATCTTATAACAGTGAAAAAAAAAAAGGGACATTTTTCTGGGACTCAGCATTTCCACCCTCCATATGTCCCTGAAAACCACCAACCCTCCACTTCCAGCCACTCCCAGGAAACACGGGGTTGGCTTCAGCCACGTCTGGGCTCTCTTGTCCATCTGCGCGCACGTTCTGTTGTGGCTACCCCAATGCACTTGCCATGTCCCGCCTGCCCGGGAAACAGCGATCACAGAGCAGGTGCTGCACGCAGGCTCCTCAGACGAGAGTTACCTGCAGCTGGGGGGGAATCGGCACTGAGGCCGGCTGAGGGGTGCAGAGCACTTTCACAGCCCACGGCACCTGCGACCCCTTCTCCCAGTGGCTCCATCCAAACTCCACTGCACCCCTGAAAGAGCTGAGCCCTCATCATCACAACCCTGGCCGTTCATCCAGCAGGGACAGCTGACAGGGCAGGTCACACAGCACATCAGTGCCAAAGGTGGGGAGGCACTGAAACCTCTCCACTCAATACAGTGGGAGCAGTGACAGCTCACCCCTCCCGCTGTTGCCAGATGTGTTCTGAGGAGAATAAAAGCCATCAATGTACACAGCTATGACGTAATTTAAAAAAAAGAAAGCCTAGGTTCACGCAGTTGCAGAATTTCCACAGTGGAGACTCTGGGTGGTAATTTAATCACCCAGAGTGGCTTCTGGAGTTATCTGGAAATTGCATTTGCACACCAGGCCCACCGACTATGACTTAGAATGTGAGTGCACTAAGTGAAGAAGGAGAGGCTGATGGATGGTGACAAGAGAGTCACCCTTGACTCTCCGGCTCCTGTGGTGAGGTCCACAGCTGGCAGTGGCACTGAGCCGAGAAGGCCGAACTAGGGAGGTGTAAGGACAGAAGTCGAGAGACAGAGCCGGCACGTCCCTACTAGCTTCTCTCTCTCGGCCCAAGAGGAGGTACATTTGGCCCAAAACCTCCCTTCCTAGCAAACTCTTTCCTTTTTTGCAGAGAAAACTGTTCCTTGTGAATCACCCTTAAGAATTATTACTCCTCTACCTGATACAGGGGAGACTTTGCTCTACTAAACCTCCTTCCCCAAATGCCTGGACCACTGCAACAGCTCCTAATCACTCTCCCTCACTCTCTCCTCCCTTGCCCGGCCAAACCCATCCTACTCACTCAGGCCCACCTAGTTCATCTTTCTAACCATAAATCTGTGTCCTTATTCTACTCGAAAACCTTCTCTGTACCATATAATCCAGCATTCTGCTTTTGAATACACCTAAAAACTGAAAGCAGGACTCAAGCAGAGGCGCGTCCACCAGCGTGTACAGCAGCACTGCTCACAAAAGCCAGAAGGTGGAAGCGAATGAGAGGAGCAGGCGACCCAGATGCAGAACGCACACACCGGGGCGGTGCTCAGCCTTCAAGAGGGAAATCCCGGCACACCTACAAAACACGTGAAGCTTGAGGACGTTATTCTGACTGAAATAAGCCAGTTATAAAAAGACAAATACCGACGACTGCACGTAGGTGGAATCTGAGGCATCTCACGCACTGGGAAGCAGAGACAGAAGGTGCACTGGTGGTAGCCAGGGGCTCAGAGAGGGACAGAGGGACTGTCCAACGGGGACAGAGTTTCCGTTTGGACGATGAAAGATTTCTAGAGAAGGTGCTGTACAACGGTGAATATAGTCACCGCTGTACCGTACACTTAAAAATAGTCGAGAAGACAAATTTTATTACTTGTTTTTACCCTAATTAATATATTTTTTCCATTGGTCACTGTATTCACAGAAGACATTGCTGTCTATAGAAGTGGATGTGAGAGAGGATGAATGTTTTAACTTAAAAAAAAGAATGACATTCTGAACACATGCTGTGACAAGGATAAACCTTGAAAACATTGTGCAACGTGAAATAAGCCAGATGTAAAAGGACAGGCATTGTTCCGTTCTACTCCTACAAGGTACCTAGAACAGGCAATTCAGAGACAGGAGAACAGAGGCCACTAGGGGCTAGAGGCCGGGGGAGCGGGAGTGATCGGTCAACGGGTACAGTTTCTGTTGGAGTGATAAAAAAAATTGTGGAGATAGACAGTGCTGATGATTGTACAACACCATAAATGTCATTAATGCCACTGAATCGCACTCCAGTAGTGGTTAAGATGATACAGTTGATGTTAGGTGTATTCTGCCTTCCCTGAGCTGTCTGCAGCCCCTCCCTGAGCCTGGCACGGACCCCGTCATCCCCCCGCCTCTCGCATCACTCCTTTCTTTATATCTCACACCTTCTCAGCAAAACGGGTACCTCATAGTCAAACGTGGCATGGAGCGAACTTTAAAATTTTCCTTTTAATGGAAAATAAGGCTTGGTGTTTTCTTATGCTTTATTATATTAAAAAAAAAAAAGAAAAGTAAGTTCCATTTTCTTTGTCCTGCTAGGCAGGCACATGGCTCTGGTCTCCCTGCTAAACTTACCTCCAAGTTTAGAGCTCTGGGGACCAAATGCGAGGTCAATGCCCTGAACGCGATCCTCAGGGTTTTATTTTATGCATGAAAATGTCCTGTCAAAGCAGTTAGCTCCATGCAAATAAGAACAAAGAGAAACTTCTGATGAAGGCAAATTACATTCTATAATCCATACGTGTACCAGATAAAAGGGCACTAAAGTGAAAAAAGTGAAATTTCTATTTAGCCCAGTGGGCTGAGAAGTTCTCCAAGAATTTCCTCAGGGGTAGAGTGGGTATTGACAAAGGCGAGGCAGAATAGTGAGTTTTGCCAAAATCAGTGTCAATAATTATCCTTCCTTTAAATTTGCTCCCTGTAGGCCTAGAAAAGGAAGAATCAAACCCTTTAGAATTTCATAGTTTTTTGTTTTTTTTTATCAGATTTAGTAGGTCCAGTAGATGTTTTGAGTAAGTCAGTTGGACAGCATGACTGTTTTATATGCAACACTATATTTTAATAAGGAATGTCCTTGAAAGGATTTTAAAATATTGCTTGGGCTGCCACAGCTCTAACAAATACACGGCTACCACACTCAGTCAATTATTATCATTTATAATATTCAGCAAACCTTCAGAGAGTACATCTCAAAGTCTGCAGGGCCTGCCTAAATCAAACCTTCCTACCCCCCTTCTTCCTCCTTCCACTGCTCAAAAAAATGAAACCAAGCCTGCTCTCTCACAGCCACAGGACGGGATGCCGGGTCCCATGAACGGTGAGAGTCGCAGACAGGTGATGCTTCACTCAGCCCCTCTCCAAAGATTCAAAGCATCCTAATACCATTCCTTTTACAGTTCTCCTCAAAGACAAAATTTAAAGCATGCCACATTTTATCTTAAAAATGTGCATGCTTCATAATAATTTCACATTGGAGTGCTTTATCAGCAATTTTCCCGTGAGAGGCATTCAGATTCCCAAACTGCTTATCAAAGGAAAACTCTCGTTGTAAACAAGAGGCTCTACGCTCACTGTTACGTTTAGCGTGGTGGTGTACATTGTTTTAATTTGGTTTTTACAAGCACACCTGCTTGGCATATTATTAAAATAGACTGGAAATAAACACCCAACACACTTGGCTGCAACACTAAATTTTATGTTCTCAGAATCACAATCTCTTCCAGAAAAGAAATATAGATTTTTTAAACTTGTGGAAGATAAAGGACCGTGAGTTCTAAATTATTCCTAAGCATTACCTAAAATGCTAAAAATACATTTTTGATCCTGCAAAAGATTATACAGAGCAGAAATAGCAATGTCCTGACGCCCACCTTCCTGGGGATCAGAAGGCCATACAGACGGGGGGGGATTATCAACCTCACTGCTCTCTGGTCCACTAGGCCCCCTCATTTGCTTAGCACAGCCAACACGGTTTTTCATGACGGAGAGCTTTAGCACAGCCTCCTTATGTGACATTCTTACAGGAGTTATTATTTCTACCCTGATGCACAAATTCACCACGCACAGGGCTTGCTGTGTCCAAGCTCATTCTACACTAAGGTGCCCTGTAACAGGTCTGCTTGGAAGGCTCACACCTCACACTTTCCAGCCCTCCTAGCACTTCTACCCGGCTAGCAGGACCCATAAACAACAGCCCTCGCTTTTGTTTTCCTGTTTGGCAAGTGACTGAACTTCAACAAGGAAGTCATTGAAAGAATACAAAATCCTCCCTCCCCACCATTCGCTAGAGCCCCTTACCCAGGGTAAGGTGCCCTCAAAGCCAGTTAGAAAGTAGGTAAAACAGCTTAAGGCCGAGAGTGTGCTTTGAATGTCTTAAAAGCAACAGGTACTTTTTCAAGCTCAAGGACAGAGTACAACACACAGAAGCCGAGCTTACATTCTAGGGTCCCTGTGCGGCCAGCGTGCCTGCTGGAATATTTTCACAACATGCAATCTCTGCAGTCACAGTGAACAGAGGTGGATACCACATACAGATCTTTGTATGTGTGCATATTACTGCAAAATTAAGGAGTTATTTGGAGAGCCAGAAACACAGTAACACTTAATCATATACCAACCCCGTTGGCAGCTGCCATCTGCACTATCATTTCTATTGCTGATTTATTAAAATAGCGCCCATCTCCACCAACCACCAGTGAGGATCCCTGGCGATCTTTTAGGTCTATGGAAGAGAATATACTCTGGATGAAATTCTCCAGATAGCACGGCTTTTCCTCAAAATGATAGGTTCTCTTCCGTAATCCACTCGTTCCTGGTTTCTGGTCGTGATAGGGAGCGGTGGCAAATGTTAACAGAGAGAGAGGACCTTCTTCCATCTTTCCATGTGCCCCAGAAAGCCATTCTTCAAAGCCGCTCATCTTCCACTTCTGCCACTTGGCTCAGTCAAGGTGCTCAGAAAGTAGCACAGGGTCCCCCAAACAGTCCGTCCAACCTGAAGCTGCAATGGTGTCTGTCGTCTGAGTAACTAAAATCAAGGTGTTGCCTGGGCGATCACTCTTAAGGAAAAAGCTGAGTTAATCCCTTGTTGTCGTCCTTTGCAAAAAAAGTTAAGGGCCACACACCCTTCCACACCCACACACAAAGCAGATCTTCAAAGTTGTTTTGATGAGGACACTTCTGCCAATTTAACCAAGGCAAATACCCTGCAATTATTTTTGCCTCCTTCCCCGGGTAGGGCAGAGAGAGCTGCAGCAATGGCATTGGCAGGCTTCCGTACGCAACGGCAGGTGGCTGCCAGACCCCACTCTCAGGGCCCAGGCCAAGATGGGCACCTGCTGTCCCAGGAGGCAGGTCTGTGAACCAGACACTCTGGTGTGGCTCTCTCTGCACCCACCACCCCTTAAGCTGGAGCCTCTCTGGCACTCTTCTGTGAGAAGGCCGTCGGCAGCTAAAGTTGCTCCATGCCACCTAGCAAGTTAAAGGTCAGTCTTAAAATGGAAGTGAGGGATCTCTGTTACCTCTGGTTTTCTTACATCACCGTCACTTGGAGACCCAAGGGATTTTTTACTTCCCATGTGCAATCCTAGTTAAGAAAAATATCATCTAACAGATTTATTCATTGGCCACCAGTGATTTAGCAAAATAATATTAAGTTCTAAAAGAATAGCTATCTTTAAATGTGCCCTGACTTAACAACAGCTTGGTCATTCCTTTGAATTTACAAACAAGTGGGTATAAAGATGCATCAAAGTCTCACTTTTATATGTTCTCAACTTTTAAGAACCTGTTTCTCGAGAAGGAGTTTAAGTCCTTTGCATTTGAAGAACACATGACATTTAAAAATCTTTTACCTGAATAAATTTAACATCCACTCTCATCTGATTCCTGACCTATTAATAACCTATTAAAATACACCTGTGTGTGTTCTTCATCTGTTTCAGGACAAGTTGCCAATTATGGAGCGCCACCACTGTCAAAGTTTTGGTGAACTTATTAAGGATGCTTAAAAAATAAACCAGGACTGGTCATGCCTCGCATTTGGGGGGTTTGACAAGCACTAAGTCAGTGTCAGGGGAAAAGCGAATCGCCCCTTGAGAAATAAGACCTGGATCTTTTTTTTTCCCTTTGCATTTCAAATCATTTTATTCACAGATAGTCCGTCTCTGAATTTTATACACCTGCTTATCATCCATTCCCATATAGATTTTTAAGAACCCAGGCCTAAAAGTAACAGTGGAGGTGGATTAGAGGGTGCGGTGGGGGTGAGGGGTCGGAGGGCGGCGTAAGGAGGAGCAGGTGAGCCGGACATGGAGAACGGGGGAGGGATCGTGGGACAGTGGGGATCAAATTCCGGGCTTCCGACTCCAAATCCCCAGCTTTTCTCATAGTATGTCCTGAGTCCTAGGCCATCCACATCCAGCCCACAGCCATGATCTTCCTCTTGCTCCCCTCCTTAGCGCCACTGCCACCCCACTACTCCTGCTTCCCAGCCACCCTCTCCAATCCCCGGCAGAGGGAAGGCCCAGGCCTCGGTTTGGTTTGCTCTCTACCTTACTCCCCGACCAAGCGCCTGGAGTCTTTTTCTATCAACTTGGGGGGAAAGGCACTCAGGCAGGCAGAAATGCCTGTAGTTCAGGGGTTCATTTATGCAAGACCAGCAGAGCTGACAGTCCTATGAGTGGAAAGAAGGCCATGGCCCCCTTCAAATGACAAATGGGGCTTACCCATGTGAGGGAATGTCTCAAGATATAACATTAAAACAATTCACAAGACACACAAGTGCAAAACCAGTTGGCCAAAAGAAAACTACTTTCTATCGTTTCTTCTAGCTCATAATTACGTTTTAACGTAAAATTCTTTACAAATTAATTTTAAAAGCAAGTTTGCTTTATTAACAGCTGACATAGCCACTATTTTTTAACTTACTACATATGCATTTTTCAAATTCATGCTTTTAAAATTCCGTGCCAGGTTTTCCCTGGTTTTATATGGGCTCCCAAATTAGACTGTTATATGTGTCTTGACATATTCAATAATAGATCCAGATCTATGAAATATCATCTCAATAATCTCTTCACTGGAGTAATAGCGAACAACCACATAATTGATAGCTTTCTTCATAAGATCTTAAAATTCTAGGGTAAACTCAGGGGCACTTGGGCACAATGTCCCCAGCCGAAGCCTCTCTGCCCACCCACACCTCACACTGTGGCATGCTCCCCGCGGGAAGCCTGCTGCTCTCAAGGTGCAACTCTGTCTGAAGCCGAGACGACAGTAAGGTTTTGTTTTTTGTTGAGACAGTCTCACTTTATCACCCTGGGTAGAGTGCCGTGGCGTCACACAGTTGACAGCAACCTCCAACTCCTGGGCTTAGGCGATTCTCTTGCCTCAGCCTCCCGAGTAGCTGGGACTACAAGCGCCCACCACAACGCCCGGCTATTTTTCTGTTTTGCAGTTCGGCCGAGGCCGGGTTTGAACCCACCATCTTCGGTATATGGGGCCAGCACCCTACTGGATGAGCCTGAGCCGCAGGTGCAACAGTAACATTTTAAGCAGCCACATGCACTGGGCATGATGTTTGTGAATGTGCAAAGCTAAACCACAATACTTATCCTTGAAAAGCTTCTATTCTAAAAAACGAGCCTGAGCCATTTTATGAACACCATAGAACTCAAAACCCCACATAAAAATATTACCAGACCAGTGATGTTAGATGGACTGTGAAGTATGGTTAAAAAAAGAAGAGGCATTAAAACATTAAGGTTCCTAAGATGTCAGACTAAGTGGGGTAGCCGTTAAGCAGCTCATTTGAGTGAGCTCTTCGGCAAAGGTTGAACTTCATCTTCAGAAACGTTCCTGCCAAGCATAGCAAACCCAATTTGGCCTAATGAATCTGCCTGCATTGCCGGTACTCCTTCACAATGACACAAATCACACTTAAACCATGTGGGGGATTTAAAGATTACTCCCTTCAGACGAGGAACTTCCACACCGTCTTGGGCCCCATCAATTTCACAATGGCAGAGTTATCGACCCATTTGCTCCCAGCCTCACCAAGACTCCAGCTCCCGTTCTCACCAGCAACGATATCTTCCTAGTCAGACGTGGCACAGGCCATGGGCTTGCCAATTCCTTATTCATTCCATCTTTCTTTCTCTCATCAACAAATGTTTACTGGCTAACTATGATGTCCAAGGCTCCACCTGAGGGCTGAGCCCAGGCCCTGAGTGGGTCTGTCTCTTCATACCAAGAATTCTTTTTTTCATAGCTCAGTGCCTGTAGCTCAGTAGTTAGGGTGCTGGCCACATACACTGGGGCTGGCCCGGGCCTGCTAAGCAACAATGATAACCACAACCAAAAAATAGCCGGGTGTTGTGGCAGGCACCTATAGTCCCAGCTACTTAGGGGGCTGAGGCAAGAGAATTGCTTAAGCCCAGGAGTTTGAGGTTGCTGTGAGCTATGACGTCACAGCACTCTACAGAAGGCCACATAGACTCTGTCTCAAAAAGTAATAATAATAATTCTTTTCTCAGCAAATATCCATAGGAATGGACATAAAGGAGAGGCCTGCTAACCCATTTGTCAGCTCAAGTACTGGAAAGAAAGCTACTAATTTAGCTAAAAGCAGCAGGATTCATCAGAACCCCTAACCCAAGGCCTTCCATGAGCAATGGCTGCCCTACAGTGCTCAGAGTATTTGTCCCTGGGGTAAGGACACAGGCCAGGAAACAGCCATCCACGTCTCCAACCAGCAGTAACTAAGCAGGCGGCAAATGCCAACCCCAGGCAGACACAATTAGGGCTCAAATTGACTCTAAAATGTATGAAAGGCATAATCTTGAGCAAGTTGTTTAACCAATCTGAGCCAGTAAAGTGGAGGTGGCTGTCAAAGTGGTTCTGAAAACTAAAAACGAGTACCACGTGCAAATCCCCAGCACTGTGCTGGCCCGCCGTGGACATCAGCAAACGTCAGCACTCACCCCTCTGAGCCTCAAGGTCCTCACCTCTATGGGGGTGACCTCGCCTCACGAGGTGTTCACAAGGTGAGCTCACTGCACGTCCAGGAAAGCCTCTGTGAATCGGAAAATGATGTAGAGATGCCGATCACTTTGTCACATTCTGAGTGAGGGCAGGGCAAGAAACACAGGAGACGGGTCTTTGTTCTCAAGGTCACACCGAGAAGGAGAGCCCTAGCGTGGTGGCCTTGGCGCTGTCCTGAGGGGCTGTGAGGACAGCAGAGGCTGGAGAACTAGTTAGGGCAGTGCCACAGAGTCTCGTGAATCATGCTAAACTTTATTTTGTAGGCACAGGGGAGCTATGAAGATCTCTATTCAGGAAGAAAACTAGTATGTTTTTGGAAAGCTAACTGGCTGGAGGTGGTGCCCTGAATGGCTTGGAGAGGAAAAGATGGGAGAAAGATTAAGCAAGGCTCACAAGCAGGAGTCCATCTTCAGCTGGGGTGGCTTTGAGGAGCCCAGTCAACATGATCTGTCCGGCACTGTCCTCCTGCCAGTCTCCCACACACAACTCCAACTCGAGTCATTGGGCCGGTTAGAAGAGAAAAAACAACAGTGTTCAAAGGTGAAGGTGCTTCCCCGACAGCCTCCCTTTCCTGACGCTTTCTCCAGCAGTGCCTTCCACTCGCTGCCTTTCTTCCTGAGAACTGTCCCAACCCCACTGCACAAGTAGACTCCTGGGCCCCATTTCCACTGCAGGACCCTGTTCCAGGTCACCATCAACAGGGCGGCCTCCTGACCACAGCTGCCCTGCTCATACTTTCTCTCCCTGGAGCCCGGAATTGGCACCCACGGGTACAGTGGCCAGTCAGTGCACCCTTGACCAGAGAGACAGGCCGCGGGTGTCGTGAGCTTATCCAGAGGACTGTCACTGACAGCAGAGGACACGCAAAACACAAGGGCTAGGCAGGATCCAACTGAGCGTCATTCTCACTTCTCTGAGAGTTGTGGTCTGAAGAAACAGAAGAGAATTCGGAATAGAATCAAGCAGGACTAGGTCGGATGAATCGTCTAGAGGCAGGGACTGTGGACATTTCAGACCTGGAGTCAGGGATGCAGTTGTGACGTGGTCACCTGCCGGCCCCGCTGGGCTGCTCTTCTGGGCTGGTGTGCCACACTGGACCCCTGGCCACACTGGACCCCAGCCTGCCCTTCATCCCACTGGCAATGTCTCCTAATCACTTGGGGTGAGAGAATGGTTCATTAAATGGGCATTTCTAAATATAGATTAGAATTAGTTACAGAGATGATGAAGTATGTCTCATGGTACACAGATAATGGTAAGCCATATTTTTTCGAGTAAGTTTTGGGAAAATCTAGGTATGTTTGGTATTTTAAGTACATTTAAGAAACGTGGGACATTAGCTTATCTAAAGACCAGCCTTGTGATTCCAGTTTATAATGTGCTGTTGAGTAATTTATTGAGACTTGGGATTTTTTAAAGAAGAGAATCTTATCAACATCATAAACATCAGTGGAACAGTCAAAAAACTTGGACTGTGCTACATTTATAGGTTTAAGACATTGGACACAGACAGCATAGCGGAGGGTTTAAGGGCCAGGGTCTGACTCCTGCTGGTCCAGGCACTGGGTGACCTTGGACAAGTTACTCGACCTCTTCCTACTTCTATTCCCTCATCTGTAAAGACGGGATGACCACAGCCCTGGTGTCACTTGCGGTCACACTGAGTGAAGTGACACACAGAGCTCTGGAAGGGGAGCTGGACTGTGTGCCCGGCACAAGTGTCTGCTGTGCTCATCACTCAGTTATAGGAGAACTGGGACACCTTAAAAGTTCTGCTTATGAGACAAAAAACTGTAAAAAAAACTGAACGTTTGACTTGTAAGTTTGAAATATTCATAGGAGTACAAACAATCAAGTTTGGAAATAAAATCACACCACAAAAGCCAATGTGTATTCTCATGTGGGCAGCAGAGGAAAGTGGAGCAGACGTGCTGAGATGAGCAGAGACTGGAGAACAGAAAGCGGCCGGCGGTCAGGAGTCGGCCTCCCAGTGGGCAGCCTGGGTGTCTGTTACTTGTGATCCCCGCACCTGCCCACGGTGCTGCCCTGGGCTCTGGAGGGCCCAGGTCCCGTCTGCGGCTCTGAGTCAGGCCCCACCGTATCGGCCAGAAGAGGCAGCGAGGAAACTACTCCCCTGCTCCTCTCTGAGGACAGGAGGGGACAGGCGGAGCACCTTTTACTGACCGGTGGCCTTGGGCGAGGCACTTACACTCTCCATGCCTCCATTTCTCCCCTTGAAAATACAGAACGACCAGGAGTTTGAGGCTGCTGTGAGCGGGGCAAACCCTACTGCACTCCAGGAGGAAAAGGAGGAAACGGGGGTTGCAAACAGTACCTACTGCATAGGTTTGTTGTATAGAGATGTGATAAGTTAATAAACGTAAAAGGCTTAGCGCTGGCTGGTTCTGATGCTTTGTGAGCCCTGGGTGTTAGTTTTTAGCACAATACTGAACTCGAAAATACACAGCTGTGTTCCATACACAACTACTGAGGCGGCCACGGTCTACATGTGTTGCGGTATAGTTAGGAAATGCTCTTTAAAGAAAAGAACTTACATTAAAGGATGAAGAAGGTACAAGGCCAGAAAAACCACATGGCCTACAGCTGTACAGAATCCCAGGTTCAAAGACTCCTGGAGTGGACTTTGAAAGAAAAACACACAAAACAGCTGCCTCCGAGACAGTGCTTTCTGTAGCACGTGTGTCAGTTATCCGCCTGCTCACCCACACTGCTACCCAGGGTTTAGCAAGCACTCATCCATCAGGCACTGTGCACCATGTGAAAATGAGAGAGTCAAGATGCCACCAAGCTTTTGGTCTGGAAAGAGAGGCAGATAAGTCAGCAATCGTTGACAAGCAGAATAAAAAAGATGTTCCCCTGGGAGCCTGCAAGCAAAGAGTATTCCCCACCTCCAAAAATGCCACTCTTGATCCATAAGGGCAAGTGTCAGAAACCATCTCCCCAATCGGAAGACACCCAGGGGCTGGGAACCCATCCGAGTAATACACATGTGCAGAAGACTCCTGTTTTACCATAAATGACCAATATTCAACTACTTCACCCTATAAAAACAGCATTTGACAGTGGTTCATTCTACAATTTTCATACGTGTCGCATCTGTCTGATTTCCTTTTTGGAGCATTCTCAAGAAAACTTTAATTTAAACTCCATAAGAGTCTTTATTTGACGTTAAGGGAAGGCTTTCCCAAGCTGACCAGGAAGGACTGCTTGACGTTCCCGTCTGCCACGGCCGTATGCTTCCCTCTTGTGGTGGAATCGGAAAAACAAGGAGATTCGGAGCAGCCGCGTAGGGACCACACTTCGCAACCCCTCTCAGAGCTGTGGCCGCCCTTTCTCCAAGATCACAATGGGAATCGAGGCCCCTTACATTCTATGTCGGGCAGCGACTGGCCCTCCACCAAATAAGTACAATGTGCCGGGAGTCCTGGGCTCGTAGGAAGAGAGAAAAGGTTATTCTTTGCCCATCCCATCATTCAGGTCTTTTACAGTATGTGTTCTGGCCAAACTAGGATGTCCAGCTGTAAAGGAAGTGAATGAGGTGGCCACAAAGCGGGCACATCCTTTTCTTTGGGGTGCTTGTGAGCCAGAGTTTCTGTAAAAGGGAGGAAATGAGGAGGGCACGTGAAGTGCTTATCACAAGGCCTGCCTGAACACCAGCTGGCCAACAGAAAGAGGTGCTAGTGAGGACTGCTCACATTCTTATACCAAGTCCCCTGATCCCCAAACAGGTTAGCATGGGCTGGAGGGAACTGATGTGATGGGTTGGTCTGATTAAACACCCCAGTGGGCTTGGCACTGGGGGAGGAAAGGTGGGGCGGACTGAGGGTCTGAAGATGGGTCAGGACCAGCCAGCCCGGAGGGCTGAGTCAGACAGGCCTGGGTCTGAGTCCTAGCTTTGCTTGACCCTTTGTATGGCTGTTCAGGGCTCAGTTCTGTCATTTATAAAATAGGGACAGTTAGCCGGGAGCAGTGGTTCACGCCTATAATCCTAGCACTTGAGAAGCCGAGGTGAGTGGATTTCCTGAGCTTTGAGACCAGCCTGAGCAAGAGCGAGACCTCGTCTCTATAGATAGCTGGGTGTTGTGGGGGGCGCCTGTAGTCCCAGCTACTTGGGAAGCTGAGGCAAGAGAATCGCTTAAGTCCAAGAGTTTAAGGGTGCTGTGAGCTCTGATGCCAGGGCACTCTACTGAGGGTGACAAAGTGAGACTCTGTCTCAAAAAATAATAAAAATAGGGGCGGCTCCTGTGGTTCAGCGAGTAGGGCGCCGGCCCCATATACTGAAGGTGGCGGGTTCAAGCCTGGCCTCGGCCGAACTGCAAAACAAAAAAATAGCCGGGCGCTGTGGCGGGCGCCTGTAGTCCCAGCTGCTAGGGAGGCTGAGGCAAGAGAATCGCTTGAGCCCAAGAGCTGGAGGTTGCTGTGAGCAGTGTGACGCCACGGCACTCTACCCAGGGCGATAAAGTGAGACTCTGTCTCTACAAAAAAAAAAAAAATAATAATAATAATAAAATAAAAAAATAAAAATAGGGACAGTGACCCTTACTTAAAGGTGCAGCATAAGACAGGCAGGAGGTGACAGGGTAGTAGCAGTGTTTAAACACGTTACAAGCATTAATTCCTATCTTCACAAAAACCTTGTAAGGCTCATACCATTATTCTGAGCCTCTATGTTAGTGATAAGAAAACTGGGAGATACAGAGGTTACATCACGTGACTGTTTGAGGTCAAATCTCTGGTAAATTGTGGAGATGGGTTTTGAGCCCAGGCATTCTGTCTCCAGAGCCCACACTTACATACCAAGCTATGTTCCTGGGTTTAGTGTGACATACAGCCAAGGGAACAGCAAATACTCGATAAGCAAAAGCTTTCAAAACAGCAACTTAAAGAAAGGTGGGCATTTGTGGAAATTAATTCTTAGGCTAAAGACTCTGTAATCCTGGCACATTGGGAGGCCGAGGTCGGAGGATCTCTTGAGGTCAGGTGTTTGAGACCAGAAAGAGTGAGACCCTGTCTCTACTAAAAACAGTAATCCCAGCACTCTGGGAGGCCAAGGTGGGTGGATTGCCTAAGCTCAGGAATTTGAGACCAACCTGAGCAAGAGCGAGACCCTGTCTCTAAAAAACAGCTGGGCATCATGGAGGGCATCTGTAGTCCTAGCGACTCAGGAGGCCAAGATAAATACTGTGATCTAGTCCTCCTTACAAATAGTAACCTATATCTCTAAGATTTTCCCTTCCCTCAGGGTAAGATAATTCCCAGATGGGGTAAGACCTGCATATGAAGAAAGCCTAGAGTTAAGGACCTGTGTGACGAGACAGTCCCTGGCTGCCTCCCTCTCCCAAATGGAAGAGTTGGGACATTTCGAAGTCTATTTAACTGGGCCTGCAGACATGTACCACTATGCCTGGACAATTTTTAAATTTATAATAGAGATGGGGTCTAGCTCTTGCTCGGGCTTGTCTCACACTCCTGATCTCAGCTGATACGCTGGGCTGGGCCTCCCACTGCACTTGGCCATGTTCTTTTGAGGCCAGACAGCTGGGTGTCAGGCTGATGGCACACTGTTGAAAACCCAGTTATAGAGACCAGGTTTCCTCCCCCAGGCTCTGCACATCAACACTCTCTTACAGAAAGACGTTTCGGTCTGAACTGTGTAGGCTACAGGGTGGACCATCTGGATAGGTCCCTGGCAGGTCTGGGGAGAGAAGAAGTGAGACTGTGAAGGAGGAGCCTGTCTGGTGCCCCATGCAGACCCCCACAGCCCAGCACAGCGCGTGTTCTGACTGTGTATACAGCATTCATTATGCAGGTGACTCCCTATGGGTTCTCTCATTCCCCACACACTTTAGTGACATACTGTTTACACAAATGAGTAAAGAAGAGGTCAAACAATTTGCCCATGACTCAACAATTAATAAATAGCATATCGAGGAATCAAACTCAGATCTGATGCCCAAGATTAGATACACTGCAGTAAAATTCCAACGCAAAAGACACAGTTTTGATATCCCATTAAGATCCTCAAAATGGCGTGACGGTGGTACTTGTTTTGATTATTCTTTAGTACGTCTGAGTTTTGGACTTTCAGAGACGCTAAATAAAATTGCATGTAGAGATTTAGCTTTGGCAAGAGGCTTAAATTAGACCAGTAGGGTGACTTCCCCAAAGCAATAATGGAATTTAAAAACAGTCCTAATAATTCACATTCAGGCTGCACTCAAGAGTTCTCAGAGCCTTTGAATATGCACTATTTCACTCGATTCTCATAAAACTCCCCCACACAGCAGATACTGATATGTGATAAAATTAATCATGTCCCACTGGTAAGAAAACTGACTTTTAGATAAATTAAGCAGAATACATGACACTGCACTCAATTGTAAAACTAACCTTTGAACCAAAGCCTTCAGTTCTAACCCCCCACTATGAATAAAAGTTACTGGTAAAATTCAGGGAACCACCACATGGCCTGTCTTCCATTTGAAAGAATCTATCGTAAGTTGAAAACATCATCAGTCGGCTCAGTGCCTATGGCTGAACGGGCTGGGGCGCCAGCCATGTACACCTGAGCTGGCGGGTTCGAATCTAGGCCTGGCCAGATTCTGATGCCCCCCAAAAACGAAAACATCATCAGTCAAAAATGCACTTAATAAGCCTCACCTACTGGGCGGTGCCTGTGGTTCAGTGAGTAGGGCACCGGCCCCATATGCCAGAGGTGATGGGTTCAAACCCAGCCTCGGTTTGAACCCGAAAACAAAAATAATAATAAGCCTCACCTACTAAAAGCTTGGCGCCTGTGGCTCAAAGGGCTAAGGCGCCAGTCACGTACACCTGAGCTGGCGGGTTTGAATCCAGCTCAGGCCCGCCAAACAACAATGACGGTTGCAACCAAAAAATGGCTGGGTGTTGTGGCGGGCACCTGTAGTCCCAGCTACTTGAGAGGTCGAGGCAGGAGACTTGCCTGAGCCCAGGAATTGGAGGTTGCTGTGAGCTGTGATGCCACAGCACTCTACCTAGGGTGACAGCTTGAGGCCTGTCTCAAAAAAAAAAAATAAATTAAGAAAAAAATAAGCTTCACCTACTGAGCACCACCGCCTCGCCGCGCCCACCTTCAGCATGCTCACAGCACTAGCCCATAGCCGGGCAAAATCATCTAACACAAAGCCAACTTACTTTCTTTCCTTTCCTTCCTTTCTCTCTCTCTCTTTCTTTCTTTCTCTCTTCATGTATTTATTTATTGAAGCAGAGTCTCATCTGTCACCTTTGGTAGAGTGCTGTGATGTCACAGCTCACAGCAACCTCAAACTCTTGAGTTCGAGCGATCCTTTTCCCTGAGTTTTTCATTTTTAGTGGAGATGGGGGTTTCACTTTTGTTCAGGCTGGTCTCAAACTCATGAGTTCACGTGATCCACTGGCCTTGGCCTCCCAGAGTGCTGGGATTACAGTCATGAACCTCCGTGCCCTGCCAAAGCCAACTTTATCATAAAGTGTTGACTACCTCATGCGATTAAGCACACAGCATGGTTGTTAGCACTTGTAGCACAGGAGCTGGGGAAAGATCGAGCTCTGGTTTCTACTGAACAGGTACCACTTTCACATCATTATAAAGTCGAAAAATTTTATGTCAACCCATCATAAGTCAGGAACCATCTGCTCTAGTATTCACACCACATTTTTGTAATTGCCCGAAGGCGTGCCTGTCTCCTCCACCAGCATAAGCGACCTAAGAACAAGGACTCTGGTCTTCTTTATCTTTGTACCCGCAACCACTTGACACGGTGCTTGGCACAGTGTTCCATAGTGCTTGTCAAATGAACAGATCCATTGTATCCCAGGAGATTTACAGCAATGCCTGCACACATCTCTTACAGCTTTTCATCTGCAGCGAGATTCTGGCCTGGGCCAGGTAATCGTCCAGAGTATCTGTCGTGAAATATCCACTCGGAGCTCTCCACTGCCAGCTCATGGCTCACACCAGGTGAAGGTCTCAGATCACTAACAGTGTCTGTGAACACCTGTGCCTGTGAGCACCGAGTCATCATGAACGCACAGAGGCCGGGCAGGATGTGCAGGCAGAGAGTGGCAACAGACCAGGAGACCCTCCCCCAGCCCCTCAAATAATCATAAAAATTGTTAGAATTTTCAGACTCTTCTGTTTACTGAAAACATTTACAATGTCAGGCACTATGATAAGCACTTTACAAATTTTATTTTATCCCTACATGAATCTTTCAAAGTGTTTTTTTTTTTTTTTTTGGAGAGTCTCAAGCTGTCACCCTCAGTAGAGTACCATAGCATCACAGGTCACAGCAACCTCCAACTCAAGCGATTCTCTTGCCTCAACCTCCCAAGTAGCTGGAACTACAGGCGTCCACCACAAAGCCCAGCTAGTTTTTGGTTGTAGCTGTCATTGTTGTTTGGCAGACCTAGGTTGGGTTCAAACCTGCCAGCTCTGACGTATGTGGCTGGGACCCTAGCCGCTGAGCTATAGGCACTGTGCCCAAGGCAGATATTATTACTCTTTTTATTTTTGTACAGATAGAGTTTCCCTATGTTGCTCAGGCTGCTCGTGAACTCCTGGCCTTGAGTGATTCTCCTGCTCAGCCTCCCAAAGTGCCAGGATTGCAGGTGTGAGCCACCGTGCCCGCCCCCGTTACTCTTCTTAATACCATATCTACATATAGGAGAACTGGCGTGGGGAACTGTGGGATAAGTGGTTTTTCCATGGGATGTGGACCACAAACAGGTTGCACCAACTCTGCGGCCGAGGCCAGAGAGGAAACTTTCATAGCCAGGGCCAATGTTACTCTGATTCCATCTGAGTTTTCTATACTTGCTTCCCTTTCTCTTCACCTTAAAATCTTCCCTTAAAATGAACTGCGATTTGCTCCACAGGGAGCATTTTTCAAAGTCCCCAGGAGGTGGTGTAAAATAGTTTTGTCACTAAAGCGAAAGGTCTTCCCTGTCCCCATCTGCCTATGCCATCCCACATCCATTTTTTGGCCTCTGCAATCATGGGACAACCTTGCAGAACCGAGGCAGGTGACGGCTTCACGTTTGGGTTTCTGTGGCATAGAGCTGACAGCGCTCTCTTCCTAGGTGAGGGCCATTCTGTCTGAGTTTTAAGGAACCTTTCTATTTTGTACAGCTCCTAGATGTCCAGCCAAAGCAGGTTTAGATGCTCCCAGGATGGGTGAGAATTGCATCCCAGGCCACGGTGGGATGGCAGGATGACAGACCGTCCCTCAGCCTGAGCCATCTTTTTTTTTTTTTTTGTAGTTTTTAGCTAGGGCAGGGTTTGAATCCACCACCTCCAGTATGGGGCTGATGTCCTACCCATTTGAGCCACAGGCGCCGCCCCAGCCTGAGCCATCTTCTAAAGTCCTCTCTGCAGGGCAGTGGGCTCGATGGCATAAATGTGGCAACCCACTTCCCACCATCACGCAGGGCACATTCATCTTGGTGAGTGTTTTCTCCTTCAAAACAATCACCTTGGGAATCAACATTTTTATTAAAACAATGCTGATAGGACTCTAATTCTTTTTTGGGAACTGTCTTTCCTGCCTCTGGCACTTCCTTTAACAAATTTTGTCTTTTGAGAATAGATTTGAACTTTGGAAAAAGACAGAAACTGCCTGGAGTCATGTCTAAAGAATAAAGTAGGTGATCAAATCTTGTTACATTGTTTTAGGTGAAAAATGAGGCATGACTATAAAATAATGTGACTGCTTTACCCAGGTGACCCATACACCGACGGCTAGGAAATAATTCCCAGGAAGGAGCTTCAGAACGCTGGGAGAGCTGGACGCATCACTGGAGTGAGTGTATGGTCCCAGAGTGGCGATTTGGCCCGGTACAATACTAATTTGAATATATAACTTCAAATATGTTTGTAAAAAAAGAAATCTGATGGCTTATACTCATGAAAATGAAGAAGCTATTCTCCTAGAGAAATTTCTCCTCCTTTTTGGACAGCCTAGTCTGCTGTGGACAGGCAGTGTGCTGAGAAAACGCCTCACTTCCCGTAGAACGCTGCCACCAGCCACACTGTCCACCCTCCCCTCCGCACACACTCTGCAACCCCAGGCTGGCCCTGAGCCCCCGCAGCCTGTAATAATATCCAGTGGTAACCGTCTGCTTTTTATATGTCGACTGTCCCCATATTGGAGGCTCCTTGAGAATCAGAATGTCTTTAACTGTCTCTTCAATTCTCAGGACGGTGCCCAGAGATGTGTGGGACACTCATTCCACTGCTCTTGACAAAGACTCTTACCTTTGCTGGTCATGTTCCTGGGGCTTTACTTGCTAAATACCACTTCCCTGCCTGGAAACCAAAACTGGACATTGGCTCCATGCAAAATGCACTCACCCAAGGGTATAGAGCAGTGGTTCTCAATCTGTGGGTCGCGACCTCGTTGTAACAAGGAAGATACATCGCGGCATTAGGAAGGTGGAAACCACTGGTGTAGAGGGTGAAAGTAGACTAACGGGCTGCTCGAGGCTGAAGGGGTTAGGGAGACTGACTGCTAAGGTTTGGGGTTTCTTTTAGAATCAAGGAAATGTCCTAAAATTAGATGGTGGTGATGGGCACCCAACCCTGTCAATATACTAAAAAGCATTAAATGGGAAAAGTCACTTTAAATGGGTAAATAGGAAGGTACGTGAATTATATCTCAACCAAAGCAGTTTACTTAATAACTCCCCCAACACTGGAAAGGTTTGTGCTTTGGATCCTTTCTGAGGTGGGGGTAACACACACACAGAGTTGAATTTTGTCTTCTTTCTATAACTCTACCACTTAAAAATGACTGAGTTTAAATGCTAGGATCACACTTACGGTGCATCTTAGAAGGGTACAGGTGAAACTTACTAAATGCAGAACATAAATGTCTTAACACAATAACTAAGACAATGCCGTGAAGGCTATGTTAACCAGTTTGATGAAAATATTTCAGATTGTATATGAAACCAGCACATTGCACCCCATGATTGCATTAATGTACACAGCTATGATTTAATAAAAAAGAAAAAAAAATGACTGAGTGGTTTTCCCCAGATTTGGAAAGAATGCTTAGGATAGCCTACGTGGTTGGTTGTTCTCCAGTATCAACTCTCCCTTCATTTAGTTTGTCAAATCCCAATGTAGTTGACACACGACATCCAGAGCAAACGTGAGGCTGGCCAGCCTTCCCTGCTGCTCAGGCGGCCTTAGTTGGACGAGTGAGACACACACCTGCACTCTGAGGGGGCTCCCTCCTCCTGCCCCCCTGCCGCTGGGTGGGAAAGGCACGGTGGTGGGGGGCATCCCGGACCCTGCAGGTACGAGCAACACGGCAGGGAAGGTCGAGCAGCACAAGCGAAGGGACATGGGTCCCCGCGCATGATGGGGCCACACACTGGCCCTGTATGCCACACTCAGGTAAAAAAAGGGCCCATTTCTATAAAGGTTTGTTTCAAGCACCTTATTATGGAACTTAGTTACAGCAGCCAAACCTACATTTTAACTGATAGGAAAAGTTGGTATTCTACACAAATGTGAGGCACTGGCATGCTTCTTTTTTGACACGGCAGGATTGTTGCCTCTGACTGCATGGAAGGTGAGGACTGAGCAGCCAAACCCAAAGCCTGGGGCGAACAGCTGGAGAATTCACAGCGTGAGTGTTTGGCTACTACTCGTCCCACAGTGAAGAGGGGAGCTCAGGCAAGCACCGGATGCTGGGTGGGTAGATGTGAGAGGCTACGCTTCACCGAAGGACGTTTACTGACTGTGCTGCAAAGGATGCTGTCCAGGTCCAGGGAGTGACGGCGCTGCAGGGCCAAGGCAGCCACTGCCTGTGTACCCAGCTAAAGCGAGCGCGCAGCCAGCAGCAGGCTCAGCAGAGACCGCAGTGCTCACGTCCTTCTCAGGATTCCAGCAGAACCAGCCCACCGGCAAAGGCCAGCTTGAGACCGCCTTCTCGCCCGGCCTGTCTTCCCATTGTCTCACGGTGGCCACCAGTAATGAAGAAATCGGGGAAGGCACAGAGGCTAATAAGTACGAGCCAGGGTTTTCAGGCTTCAGAACTATCTAGGTGAAGCCTGGCACTCATCCCAGCACTTTGCGAGGCTGAACTGGGAGGATCACTTGAGGCCAGGAGCTTCAGAGCAATCTGAGCAACATAGCAAGACTCCATCTCTAAAAATAAATAAAAAATAG
Source organism: Arctocebus calabarensis (assembly GCA_963573935.1). NCBI lineage: Eukaryota > Metazoa > Chordata > Mammalia > Primates > Lorisidae > Arctocebus > Arctocebus calabarensis. The sequence continues at coordinate 20,099 of CAUYON010022965.1, read as the reverse complement.
CCAGCAGGGGTAGTGGGTGCCCATATTCCCAGCTACTTAGGAGGCTGATGCAGGAGGGCTGCTTGAGCCTAGGAGTCTGAGATTACAGTGAGCCAGGAATGGGCCACTGTACTCCAGCCTGGAGGACAAGGCAGAGACCCTGTCTCTAAAAGAAACCATCACCAACAAAAACCCAAGCTATCTAGACGAGAACTTTTGCTGTGGTTGCCAAGCACATGGAACTGATCAGAATGGGCCCAAAGCCTCCGTGTGTGAGGGAACTGGGGACTGTTTAATGAGAGAAACCACAAACCGGGCCTGCAAAAGCAACCCTGCTTCTTACCTCGCCCCTAACTCGCACTCAATTTCAACAGCAGGAAGAAGGTTGAAAGCTAAACAGCCCCCAAAAGGGCTTTCAGGTCCTACTCTCCAATGTACACTAAGTGAGCAGAGGACAGTCCTCTCTGAGGGCAGAACCAGGGCTCCCCATGGACCTCCATCACCAGGGCAGGGCCTGCACCTCCAGATAGCGCCAGGTGAACACGGCTCTACACGGCCACCCTCTCTCTGTGCAGCAATGTCAAGCCCTCTCCGCAGGTTATGTAGTTATGTACAGCTAGATGGGGGGAAAGGCTGACAATTTATCATTAAATTTACTGCCAGTTGAACCCCAAGGAGTCACAGATGGGCCTGAGAGAACTCAGCAGGCCCCAGACCTCAGGGACAGTGCACACTGCCTTGGTGGCTAGAGGAGTCTGGGTGCTTCCCAGGGGAGAAGCGCGTGTCTCCCGGGTGAGAGGAACAGCAAGTGTGGCTACCTGTCCAGCCAAAGAGCTGGGCCTGGAGCAGATGTCCAGTCTTCCTCTCCTCTCTGACAGTAACAGAACCTCCCACCTTCAGCTGACCACATGCCAAGAAACACTAAGCCTACCTATCCCAGCTCTTCTTGACCCCAACTGTGGCCTGCGTGATAGAGCCAACCACTGGAGCGAGGTATGCAACTTCCAGACTGTAAAGAGGAAAAGCAGTCTGCCCCAGCGTCCCCACACCCCCTGGCTGCAACGTGGATGTGGTGGTACAGAGCCATTCTGAGGTGCAGCACCTGCTGAGTCGGCTAAGCAACAAGATGGAAGGAGGCTGGGTCTCAACACCAGGGATGCACCAGGCTGGTCTCGGCCTGCTTACATCAGGCTTCCCCAAGGGGGAGGACAACTTCACTTGTGTCGTCACTATTGTTTTCAGAGTCTGATACCTTAGTTGAATCTATATAACTGTACAAATTGCTTCACTTAAAATACAGGTGGCCTGGTCTACGCTGATTTTCACTTTGAGGCATCTCAAAATATCAGGAGCAACCAGACCTGAGCTGCCACATAAGGCCACGCCTTGCTGGGGAAATCGGCAGAGCTCAGATATAAGCCCTGCAGGAGCCACGTGGACATGGTGCGGCAGGCCGCAGAGGTTGCATCATGGTCGAGATGCTTCTCACACATGGGGCCAAGGAGCAACAGGGACTCGCCGTGTGGTCAAAGCAACAAACAGCCAGCTGCACAAACCGAGCTACGGTGCCGATGACAGTCAGGGACATGGGGAGGACTCGAGGCTTAAACAGCCTGGGCAACTCTGCCCCGCTTCCCTCAAAGACCAAGTGCCCCTGAGGGGCTCAGTCCTCCTCCGCTGCCGCTCCGAGTGCAACCACCCAGCCTGGATGAGAGTTAAGATAAAGACAGTGTTGTTACACTCATTCTCCAACCCGGTACTTTCCTGCAGAGTTTTATGGATGATTCCGACTGGAGTTTCACCTTCCATTTGAACTCTAGAACCCACCCTATGATAAAATGCAGCTTCCCTACACTAACTGGATGAAAGTTCGTGACTTGCCCACCGACCCCTGGGGGCATCTGTCCACTGGCTCAGTTTGCACTTTTTACGGGGACTATCAGAGGAAGAAAAGCCGTTGTGCCCTGACGTGGATTTTGCCTCTTCTTTTACACTGTGATTCTATAAGCTGCTTTTAATGCAATAGTGAGAAGAGAGGCTTTGATCCAAGGCCAGCACTCCTCACTTCGAATGTCACGTCCCCGACTGGCAGTTCCCGGCTGCTGTTGGGGGGCCTGTTGCTGGAGGCACCGCCCAACCTCTCTCACATTCTAGAACAGTGGGGGCAGGTCCCAGTCTCTGGGGAAACCTGAAAGGATCAGTGTAGAGAGGAAATAAGACAATACGTGCAGGAATATATTGTAAAATATAAAATGCAAGGACATTTGGAGGAGAGTAAATGGATCAATTCAAACTTTCCTGCTTCATTTTCAAGAAGTATAGTTCACTCAAATCATTCTCCTGAAAGTTCCCCTAAAGTCTGAAGGGGTCCGGACTAAACCACTGTGGAATAAAAGTCATTAGAATCTCAGGAATACAAAAGCACCACATGTATTCTCTAATAACGTGGAACGAACAGACGGGCGCACACAGGCACAGACAGAGGTAAAAGGCATTGGAGATCAAGAAGGGGGCAGGCAGGGTGGCATCTGTTGCTCAAGGAGTAGGACGCTGGCCCCATATGCTGGAGATGGCGGGCTCAGACCCGGCCCTGGCTTAAAAAAAAAAAAAAAAAAAGAAACTGCAAAAAAAGAAAGGGGCAGGCGATCGCCTAAGCTCAGGAGGTGGAGACTGAGGCAGGAGGTGGAGCTCAGGAGGCTGAGCAAGAGTGAGACACGGTCTCTTCTAAAAATAGAAAAACTCGGCTTGGCGCCTGTGGCTCAACGGGCTAAGGCACCGGCCACGTACACCTGAGCTGGCGGGTTCGAATCCAGCCCGGGCCCGCCAAACAACAATGATGGCTGCAACCAAAAAATGGCCGGGTGTTGTGGCAGGAGCCTGTAGTCCCAGCTACTTGGGAGGTGGAGGCAGGAGACTCGCTTGAGCCCAGGAATTGGAGGTTGCTATGAGCTGTGATGCCACTGCACTTCTACCTAGGGTGACTGCTTGAGGCTCTGTCTCAAAAAAAAAAATAAAATAAAATAAAATAAAAATAGAAAAACTAGCTGGGCGTTGTGGCAGGCACATGTAGTCCCAGCTACTCAGAAGGCTGAAGCAAGAAGATCTCTTGAGCCCAAGAGTTTGAGATTGCTGTGAGCTATGATGCCAGAGCGCTCAACCCCAGGGTCACTGAGTGAGAATCTGCCTCAAAAAGAAAAAAGGAACAGAGAGGGATAGAAACTTCCCCAGCAGGTACAGTCAACACTATTTGGGGGACGGGCGCATTAACAGCCCTGACTCAAGCATTATAAAAGGTACCCGTGTACCAAAAAATTTGTACCCCCTTAATATTTTGAAATAAATTTCAAAAAGAAAAATAGAACAAAAAATATTTTGAGCTGAAGACATTTGAAAATAGGCTTTTTACCCAACTCTTCTGCCTTAAAAGCAGAGGATCCCAAAAGAACTCAATTGTCACAAAGTCCCTCCCCAAGAGTTGCACACTCACCCCCCCCGCGCCCCCCCCCCCCGGTTTTTGGTCAGGGCTGGGTTTGAACCCGCCACCTCCAGCATATGGAGCTGGTGCCCTACTCCTTTGAGCAACAGGGGCCGCCCCACACTCACTCCTAGCGCCCACCTACACAGACACTCTCACAGTCATCGCATCCCACCCAGTCTCTCGAGGACCCACTCGCCTTTCCTAGAAGCTGTGTTTTCCAGCAAGTGGTCTTCTCCCCCACTCCCTAAACGTCCCCAATTCTAACCAACTCCTGTCACGTTTTTGTGAACTCACATATGTGTAAATGAAGATGTCTTTTTTGTTGCAAATCTGTCCTTGCGGTTTAGTTTGTATACCCTCAATACAGAACCCAAGAGGACAGACGAAAAGTTCTTCCTCCACTACAAAGTCCAAGAGAGAAAAAATGTGATGTTAAATATTTGATCAATGGTGACTACACCTCTTACTAGCCCAAGGTAAACATAAATAATACAATAATACTTGTAATATACATACGTCAAACTTCACAGTATATCAGACCAGGTGTATAATAAAAATTTCTACAATATGTGTTTACTTAGAGCATAACTGTACAATATGAAATGATTAAATGGGTTTGTAGTGTCTGGAATCCTTCCAGACAGCTGCGTAGCTTCCCTGCACTCACTCAGGTCTCTGCCATCACAGAGGTCTCATCAGGCACCACGACATAGAAAGCCTACCCTACAGCGCTCCCTCCCTGTGCCAGATTTTATCTCCTTAAGACAATCTATCTTCATCTGACACAGAGATTTACCATCTACCTCCCTCAACTAGAACCCCCGGCTCTGTGGAGCAGAGACTTGGCCCCTCTCACTGCGATATCCCTGGAGGGTAGAGCAGCACATAGTAGGTGCTCAATAAATACTAACTGACTGAATCACTCTTCCCAGACCGTACATCACTTCCCTATGCAATCTCACTTACCAAAAAAAGTTGGCATTCCATTCAATTATCAGCATCGGAGGTGAGCCGCAGTGGCAGTGCTAACATTACTGCTAGCGCTGCTACCCAACAGAAATCAAACATACTTTCCTATCACATCATAGTTATCTTAAAATACTGAGATTTCTGATGTCTCCAAATGCCATTTACACTCATCACTACTCTGAAGTTAGGTTATATTAGACCCACCACTAGATCTTGTTATTTAATATGTTGGTAAGAAGCACACATCTTGCTATATATCACAGATGTGATTTGTTAATGTTTTGTTAATTCTATTTTAACACAATTTTTGTTTCCTTTGTATTTTGCTTTATTCACTTAAAAATAAAATTATTCTCGGAGAGGACCACAGAGTTCACAAAAGGGTAGCAAAGAAGTCCATGACAAAAGTACCCCTGTGAGCACCTGTGGCTCAGTGAGTAGGGCATTGGCCCTATATACGGAGAGTGGGGGATTCAAACCCAACCCCAAACTACAACAAAAAATAGCTAGGTGTTGCTGTGGGTGCCTGTAGTCCCAGCTACTCGGGAGGCTGAGGCAAGAGAATCGCATAAGCCCCAGAACTGGAGGTTGCTGTGAGCTGTGACACCACAGCACTCTACAGAGGGCGATAATGTGAGACTCTGTCTCTAAAAAAAATTAAATAAAACCTGCTTATTCATAAATTCCCATGAAGATACTATTTTCTTTTCCTTAAGATGGTGTTAAATTATCCTTAAAATACCTACGGACCATTTTATTTTTGAGTCTGAATTCTCCCGTTTCTAGTCCCTGTCATTTGCAGATCACTGCTTTCTAGACACAAGGAATGGTTTGAAGTGTGGAGCACACACCAGGCAACTCCTGGACTTTTCAGTAACATGGGCCAATAAATTCCCTGTTTCCTTGGACTAATTCAAGTTAGGTTTTTGTTATCTGCCCCCAGTTAAGTTCTGACTAACATGGTTAGAGCTGTTAAGAAGGGAGGGTGCTGGGCGGTGCCTGTGGCTCAAGGAGTAGAGCGCCGGCCCCATATACCAGAGGTAGTAGGTTCAAACCCAGCCCTGGCCAAAACTACAAAAAAAAAAAAAAAGAGAAGGGAGGGTGCAGGTCTCAGGTTGGATTAACCTAACTCCTACTGTCAGTGAGACACTGATCATCTGATCATACTGGTGTCATTCCAACAGTTTCCAGGCCAGAAGGGGCTGCCAGGTACTTTTAAATGTTTCCATCTACTCCTTACAACAGCCTCTCTGGGTAAGCAGTATCATTCCCAGTTATTACAGATGAAGAATAAAAGGAGGAGAAATTAAGTAACTTGTCCAGGAGGAGAGTCTCCAACTCCCGTGATTTTTCTTCATTCTGCCTAGAATTCTTCCCAACCAATGAACTCACCTTGGGAGCTCAAAACTCATTCTGTAAGACCTCACCCATGTATGAAACCATCCTCACTTCACCTTCCCTTTCCAAGCACAGCGGTCCAGGTTCTTGTTCCTAAGCTATCTGGCACACACCTCCAACTAAACACATAATACATTGAGCTGTCTGTTTCTTTCTTTTTTGCAGTTTTTGGCCAGGCCTGGGTTTGAACCTGCCACCACCAGCATATGGAGCCAGCACCCTACTCCTTTGAGCCACAGGCGCCGCCTCTGTCTGCTTATTTCTTTTTAAGGTTATCATTAGCATCTTCGTTTAAGAGACAGGGTCTGGCTATGCTGCCCAGGCTGGAGTGCAGTGGCTATTCACAGGCACGATGACAGTCACTACAGCCTTGAACTACTGGCCTCAGTGTTTCTCCCACCCCTGCCTCCTGAGCCCAGCTACTTGCTTATTCCTCTCTACTTCCCCTTCTATATCTTTCCCCAGGGCAATGTCTTCTGTGTTTTGCATTTCACCCACAATCAAGGAGCAAATGAAGGACATAATAATATGTCTGATGAGAATAAATTTATGGGTCATCAACTACATGCTGGAATACAAAGGTGACTCACATTTAGGGCAATTCATTGAATGCTACATTGTTCTAGGTATTTCAAATACAGATAAAACACAAACCCTGTCTTAAAAATGCTCACTCTCAGTGGAGGACTACGACATGGCAATAGTTTTATTTGAACGTGATTCATCTACGAGGACCCTGGCAGAGGGGGGCGTTGGGAAGCTCCCGAGGACCCTGTCTGACTGAGTCACACCAGGAGAGGAGCACTGTATCTAAGCCGATGGTGATTTAACAATAAAAGAGAGAGTCAGATCAGGAAGCGTTAAGCTGAGAATGGAAACCGAGGGAACAGCTAGGGTGTAGGCAGGGCAAGAAGTCCACAAAGAAACCTTCAAAAGCTGTGAGTAGAATCAGGAGAGACTGATCAAGGCAAGGGAGTAACACTGTTCACCGAGCAAAATCAGCAGTGCCAAATTCAACAGAAAGGTCAAACATGATAAGGCCTCAAGTGTGTCCACGGACTTCACAGAAAGTCACCAGTAACTGTGGCAAGAACAATTTCAGCAGAGTGGGTGGAGAGGGCAGAAGCCAGGCTACAGGGAGGTGGAGTGAAAGGCAGGTGAGGCTCAGACATGGTGAATGCACCGTGGACTTACATAAGGTTGGCTCAAAGACAGAAGACCAACAGGGTACTCCATAGCGAAAGGACAATGACATTTCAAGAACTTTTAGTTTTAACTAATCCTTTCCTTCATACCCAAATGGACAAATTTCCATTTGGACCCCTAAGATCCCCAGTCTACTGTAAATTCCTTAAAGATGAGTCTTGTGTCTGAATCATCCTTTTATTCACACACTTCTCTGTACCTGGGAAGACTCAGGATCTGCTGAATGAATGAATGTGAATTCAATATGGATGGTAATAGGGAGATAAAGGCCTCTAATGGGATACGGCTGTTGTTTGTTCTTTTTTTGTGGGAATTAGTGCTTGTCTGGAAACTCAGGAGCATAGAAGAGACAAATCCAGGCAATCTCCCCTCAATGAGGCTTATAAATCCTTGACTCAGGGAGGCAGACGTACACAGGGCCTAGTTTAGACTCTGAAGACTGGAAAGTAGATCTTGATCTTCAAAGGTCTCTTCATTCTCAGAACTAGCTCAAGTTCTTGGGATTAGCTGGTCTATGTTGGGAGTCTCAGTGCTGCCATTACAGTTCTTGTAAATTATTTAACCTGCCTAAGCTTCAGTGTTCTTGTTGGCAACTTAAAATAGTCATATTAGCTTCCACCTTACAGGACTGCATGAGGTAAAGAGACTGAACAGGTGAAGTGCTTATGATGATGCCTGGCAAAACGGTGTTCAATATGCTAATAAAGATAAACAAAATACTATAATAAAAATATCCATTTTAGGGAATGAATCTCAGAAGTGTTGTGAGTCTTTATCTTATTTTAAATATAGAAAGAAAACTTGTGCCTTAGAACTCCTTAGAAATGTTTTCTAAAAGTGAATAAACAAGCTGGGCACAGTGGCTCATGTCTGTAATTGGAGCACTCCAGGAGGCCAAGGAAGGTGGAAGGCTTGATCTCAGAAGTTTAAGATCAGCCTGAGCAAAAGTAGGACCCCATCTCTACTAAAAATGGAAAATCTAGCCAGGCAGGGCAGTGCAACCTGGAGTCCCAGCCACTTAGGAGGCTGAGGCAGGAGGATCGCTTCAGCCCAGTAGTTTGAGGTTGCTGCAAGCTATGAAAACACCGTGGCACTTTACTCAGGGCAAGGGGAGGAGGAGTTTAAAAAAAAGTGAATAAATAATTAGACACAATTTAAAATGTGTACAGGCTTGGCGTCCTTAGTTCAGTGTTTAGGGCACCAGACACATACACTGGGGCTGGCGGCGTCGAACCCGCCGGGGCCAGCTAAACAACAATGACAACTGCAACAACAAAAAAAATAGCTGAGCGTTGTGGCAGGTGCCTGTAGTTCCAGCTACTTGGGAGGCTGAGGGAAGAGAATCGCTTAAGCCTAAGAGTTTGTGAGGTTGTTGTGAGCTGTGAAGTCACAGGCATTCTACCGAGGGCGACATGGTGAGACTGTCTCAAAAATAATAATAATTATTATAAAACCACATTTTCATGTATCAGATTTGCTGAAAAGCCTCACCTATCTGAGTGAGACCTGCTCAATTAAGTCAGTTAACGTTTCTTAGCTGGGGGATGGAACCGTGGTGTTGCACTAATTTCCTGGCCTAGCAGACCGCTTACATAAGAGCACCCCTGCTGCTGTTTGGCTCTACCGAGAATTCCAGCCCCCTTGGTGGAACAGCGCCAGACCATAGATTTTTCAAACGCTAGCGCCCCAGCAAGCAGGCCACGCAAGGACAGCTCTGACCGACGCGAGCCAGTGGGTGGCGAGAGGGGCTTGGCACCTGCCTGCCCAGATCTGCTGGCCTGACGCCCCAGGGGGTGGACGCTCTCGCCACCTCTGCCCTGCGGCGCCGGGCTCCGAGCCTGCGGGAAGCGCCCGTCCCGGACCAGAATAGCAGGCAGCGGGCGGGAGGTGCGGGTCGGAGCAGGGGCGCCGGCCAACCTTCCCGGCTAAGGCCGAGCACCCAGCGCGGTAACAGTATCTCCTGAGGCCGCAAAGGTCAATGTCGGAGGCCTCGGGGGTGGAGGAGGGTGGGGGGAAGGCAGGCGGGGATCGCCAGCGAGAGGAGGGGCCGGAGGAAGGGAGCGAGGAGGGAGGAGCCAGAGGCGAGGGTCTGCCCGGCGCCCAAGGTCAAGCGCAATCCGCCTCCTCCCCGCCCAGGCGGGCAGTTCTGCTGACCCGGCCGCCCAGTCTCCAGGCCGGAAGAGCGGGCGGCGACACGCGCCGCACGTCGCCGGGAGCCGGCCGTCCCTTACCCCGTTGGCGGCGGCGATGCGGGAGATGAGCTGGATGGCCTCGCGCATGTAGAACCGGCCGTCCCCGCCCACCACCAGCGTGGCCTCGGGCCGCTGCGCCGGCTCCACCGTGGCCAGGACGCTCTGGATGAAGTTCTCGGCGTAGTGCGCGCTGCTCAGGAACACCGTCACCCGCTTCCGCAGCCCGCTCGTGCCCGGCTTCTGGTCCGGGTACGCCTGGGTCTTCACCGTCTCGATCTTCACCATGGTGGCGGCTCGCTGCGCGGTCCTGGCCGCTGCGCGCTGCTCGCCTCCTTTTTAAAGGGACCAGGACAGCGTCCTCCCGGCGCCGCCGGCCCCTCCCTGCCGGCCGAGCAGCGCGGGCCTGCGGCCTCCCTGGGTGGGCGGAGCCTCCTGGGGAATGGGAGGAGCCTCCCGGAGGTGGGCGGGGCCACACTCACCCTTCCCTGGTCAACCAATCCGCTCTGAGAACTAGTCCGAAACTCCTCCCCCCAGTTAGCCGCGGAACTCGGGCTCGGGACCCCGCACAGGGCTAGGACGCGAGGCGGGAGGGATTGTCCGCTCCTGGGCTGGCGCGTCGTGTGTAAAGCTCGATGCACAACCTGTTGGGTGGGACCGAAGTGCCAGCCTCAGGTAGATTTCATGATTTCGTGGCTTCTTTTTCTTTCCATTCGCTCCTGCAGTATAAGGACATTAGAGTGAGGAAAAGGACTCGCTCCGCAGGTTGGACTCGAGTTGCTACTACTTCCCGCAGGTTTCCTGCTGCACCACGCACTTTGCTTCCCTTGGCAAGGGTGGGCGTACAGATAGCTGTGATTTATTGGCTGTAGCATTTCTAAACCTTACTGAAGTACAGGCTGTATTTTTCCTTTTTTCCTGCTTACATAACTGAAATTCAAAGACTAAAACGCCTTGTTATTATCACACAGCTAAGCACACACAGGAGGCGAATCAGGTGCGTCTGGCTCCAAAGCCCGGGCTCTCACCGTGCTTTGTCCCCTCTGTCCCCAGCCTTGGCAGCCGGGAAGTGTACAGGGGCCTTGATTAAGGGTAGGGGCAACATGAGCACAGGCCGCTCCCCGTGTCGCCGAGCTCAGTGAAGATCCACTGCGACAGGAAAGGGTCCAACGAGGAGTGAGGTCCTGGAGGGAAAACCTTCAGCCTTCCCTTGATTTGGGGAGAGCGATTGTCTTCTTTGCTCAAGAAATGTGTCATGTTGCTGAAGCTGAAAAAAGCTTGGTTTGACAAGATGTGTGGCCTTGAGAAAGTTAACGTCTGTGGCCGTCTTTTTTTTTTTTTTTTTCCTATAATGAACCTAAAACCTTGTCTGGGAGGATTTCCGCAAGAATACGCTGTGTGCATCAGTAATTCTCAATCACAGACTCACGGTACCATGAGCAGTCCACACAAATTCAATCACAATCAGCTGATGAACATAAACCCCCTATCTGGGGCCTGAAACAAAGGCCCTCAAAAAATACTATCTCCTTTTCCCCAGTTCCACAACCAGAACTCATGCTTAACCGTGAATTAAATGATCTTCACTCTTTCTTCAGGGGTAATGGGTGTACCTTGATCCAGCAGGGAGGCTGACAGGTCCCTGTAAGTGCTGACTCTCAGGAACTAAGTGTCCTTGTATATGTTGCTACAGACGTGGGCTCAGTGTTGATAGAGTCTCGTGGGTTTCAGTGGCAAATAATATGTGAAAACAAAATCCTGTACTGCTGGTCATTATTTCTAATAAATACATAGCTCACAGTTTACAGAGCAATGTAATCTCATGAGTTAAGTCGTATAATCAAGCCCCTTTTACAGATGAGAGAATTGAGGACACAATGGTGAATGTTAGCTTACCCAGCTCCACAAAATAAAAATGTAGCATAGAATCACAGTGTTTTAGAAATACCTACCTTAGCGCTATATGGTTTAAATCAGATTCGGAATATAGAGCTCCGACCACAGCACTAATAAGTAAGTACTCAATAAATGGCAACTCATCAAGTGATGGGGTGAAAGTCAGATTCTATCTTATATTTGTCACTATCTTTGGAAGTAGGATGGGGCTCTTCATTTAAGAGGAACTGACCTGTACTTTTCCCACTCAGAAGTTATATAACAATTAGCTCTAATGCATAGCAACCCAGCCTAAATCTCAGTGGCTTAACACAACTACCGTTTATTATTATTGCTTATGATTCAATGAGCTAACGGGGTTGTTCTACCGGCCTGGGCAACACTGCTGATCGTGGTTGGACTCCTGCGGCAGAGAGATCTAAGGTGGCTCATGATTCTTGCTTCTATCATGCCTTTACATAGTACCTTATCCAAATCCAGAAGTGTTTCAGATTTTGGATTGTTCTGAATTTGGGAATATTTGCATCATACTGGTCGAGCATTCCAAATCCAGAATTCCATGGAAACACCCCAGGGAGCATTTCATTTGTGCATACAAAAGCTTTCAGATTTTGGAGCATTTCAGTTTTCAGATTGTTGGTTTCAGATGCTCAACCTGTACTTTTCTACTGCTATGTAACAAATCACAAACTCAGAAGTTGAAAACATCCCCATTTATTATCTCACAATTCTAGAGGTCCGAAGTCTGGGGAGGTTTGGCTGAGTTCAATATTCAGGGTATATAACAAGACTGAAATCAAGGTGTCTGCCAAGGTGGGTTCTTAATCTGGAAGCTCCGGGAAGAATCTACTTTCAAGTGTTAAATAAAAATGGAGACCCTAGGGTGCCGCCTGTAGCTCAAGGAGTAGGGTGCTGGACCCATATGCCGGAGGTGGCCGGTTCAAAGCCAGCCCTGGCCAAAAACTGTAAAAAAAAAAAAAAAAAAAAAGGAGACCCTAGTTTAGATACCCAACTCCCACTCTTCCATAGCCATGTAGCCAATAATTAAGTCACCCTGATTTCCCTCCAGCACTAGCTCTAGTCATAAACCATAAAATGTCCTTCTCAGCATGATTCAATGAAATTAAGCCAATGAGCTATAGACAAGTCAGTGTAAACAGCTCTGCTTACCTTAAAAAGAATGTTAATGTATAACAACCAATTATGAAGAAGTTAAAATACTTTTTTATATTTTATAAGCTGCACTGTAACTTCCGTGAGTTGGGCTTCTTATCATTTTGGTTAGAAGTCTCCCAGTTTGTAAACTTTTTTGTATGCACAAGAAACTTTAATTTTTTTTTTAAAAATTAGTCTACAAAAAAAATCTAGTCTGATTTTGTTTCTGACCCAGCTAATTCAGTTTTGGGCTCTTTCTTTGCAGTTTTAGACCGAGACCCGCATTTCTTTGCTGGCTGTAAGCTAAATATCTACTCTCAGAGTCCTTCTTGTGACTGAAATCTCTGACTTCCTCTTCTGCCAACAGCCAAAGAAAACTTTGTTTCCAAAGGGCTTGTATGGTTAGATTAGATCTGCCTGAATAATCTCCCTTTGCCATGCAAAGTAGCGTGTTCATGGGAGTGATAAATCATACTCACAGTTTCTCCCCATACTCAAAAACTGACTTGCAAAAATGTCCAAATTTTAGTATTCGCAAAAAACAGCAGAATGACTCCTATTTTGTCATGGTGTTTGTGATGTTTAGAAAAAAGCCATTGGGGCTTGGTGCCTATGGCTTAACAGGCTAAGGCGCCAGCCATGTACACCTGAGGTGGTGGGTTCGAATCCAGCCTGGGCCCGCCAAACAACAATGACGCTGCAAACAAAAAATAGCCGGGCGTTGTGACAGGTTCCTGTGGTCCCAGCTGCTTAGGAGGCACAGGCAGGAGACTCGCTTGAGCCCAGGAATTGGAGGTTGCTGTGAGCTGTGATGCCACGGCACTTCTCTATCCAGGGTGACAGCTTGAGGCTCTGTCTCAAAAGAAAAAGAAAAAAGCCATTGGGCCTAAAGAGCCCATGTAGACAGAAATGAGAGAATTCTTGGCAGTGTGGACCAATGACCAAGAACAAGACAGGATGATTATATGCCTGCAAAGACATTTGGTATCAAAGGCCAGATGCTCTTCTCAAATGTTTCGGCATCATGTAAGCTAACTATACTTTGACTCCAAATGGACCATCTGAGTGCAATGAAATAGAAATCAAGATGAATTCTGAAAAAAAAATTTATTTCCTGAAAAACTAACTCTGTGGGCTGAGATTTGTACCTTCATATAGAAATCTGAGTCTCAGCCACTCAACCAGAATGAAAATGTAAAAACATTAAGTTGTTACAAAAAAAGTAAGTTGTCTTTCATGCAGAGTTAGATTATGGTGACATGTGTATCCCCTTCATCTGTTTTCTAATTCACATTTTTCTATGTCATATACTATTGCTACTTTCATTGATTAATCCTAATAAAAATCTAAGATTCAGGCTCAGTTCCTGTGCTCAGTGGTTACGGCGTCAACCATATACACTGAGGCTGGCAGGTTTGAGCCTCACTCAGACCTGCTAAATAACAATGACAACTACAATAAAAAAAAAAAAAAGCCAGGCATTGTGGCAGGTGCCTACAGTCCCAGCTGTGTAGGAGGCTGAGGCAAGAGAATCACTCTAGTCCAAGAGTTTGAGGTTGCTGTGAGCTGTGATGGCACAGCACTCTACTGAGGATGACATAGTGAGACTGTCTCCAAAAAAAAACTAAGATGCAAAGATTTATCAAAGTATATTCTAGATCAGAATTAATTATAATATGAGCATAAGTAAATTGTGTAACATCAACAAAACTATGTACATATTATCATAGTTGAGTGTTTTATTTCTTTAATAAACATGACACACACACAAGGACTGGAAGGAAATACACCAAAACTTGTAACAACGATTACCTCTGGGTCGTAAGGTCATATGTTATTTATTTTCTTCTTTATCTGGATTTTACAGGCTTTCTGTAGAGATTTTGTATTCTTTTTATAATAAAAATATATTTTTTTCTTCAAAGTACCTTTTACTTAAAAGTAATCCTAATGTTATTTCATTAATGAATTATCCCTCACCCTTTGGATGACATCATTCATTCATATATGGATTCATTCACCCCATAAATAGGTTATTTTATTTTATTTAAAATACAATACTGTATTGTATACTGTATATTGTATACATTTATGGAGTACAGTGTGCTGATTTTATAAAGAATTTGGAATGCTTATATCAAACTGGTTAACATAGTCTTCACCTCACTTAATTATTGTGTTAAGACATTTATACTCTAAATAGATGGGACATGTACCCTTGCAATATACACCACAGGTGATGTCCCACCAGTTACCCTTCTTCCCCCCCCAATAGGTTTTGAACCTGTACTAAGTGCCAGCTCTTTGAAAGGCATAAAATGGACAAGTCATAGTGGCCCCTGGTCTCATGAATATGGTGGAAGAGACAGATACTGAAAAATAAATCATAACTGCATCAAGTGGTACACAGAAGGACAGGGTGATTAGAGTGCAGTTAGGGAGGGCTGTCACGGGAGGGGTCGGGGACAGTGTCCTGGAGGAAGAGGTGTCCAAGCTGAGGGCTGGAAGGAGGAGAAGCAGTTGGCCCGTGACAACACAGGAGGAGCATTTCATTCCAGGAGAGGGACTGTGAAGGGAAAGAAGGTTTGATAGAAAAAGGAATTTAGTATCATTGAGGACTAAAAAGGCAGCCAGCCCAACTGGTGCATAAGAACTGGTGGATTTGCTGGTGGGCTTCATTGCAAGGGGCCTTCCAGGCGTGTCAAGTATTGGGATCTGTATCACGACAGCAATGAGCAACTGAAAGGGTTTTTTTAAAATTGTGCTTAAAACATATATAACACAAAATTTACCACGTTAGTGATTTTTAAGTGTCCATTCAGGGGCATTAAACACATTCACTTGTGCAACCCTTCCCACGATCCCTTCCAGAACCTTTTACTTGTCTCCAACAGACTCCGTAGCCATTAAACAAGGACCCCCCATTTCTCCCTTCCCACTGTACCTGGAAGTCACTCTTCTACTTTTATCTCTATTTTAGTCTCATAAGTAGAATCATATATTGTCCTTTTGTGTCTTGCTTATTTAATTTGCACAGTCTCTTCAAGGTTCATCCATGTTTTAACCTGCCAAAAGGGTTTTAGCAGTGGAAAACTGGATCATGAAAGCATTTTAAGAGATCACTCTGGCTTCTATGTGAATGAATAAAAGGAAAAAAGTAGATGACGTGAAACCAGGTAGGCAGATGAAAAACTGGTGGACTATGCCAGATTGAAGACAAGGGAGATGGAACGAAGTGAGCAGGCTTGAAATATTTTCAGAAAGTAGAGTCAGCTGGACATAGTGCTATGT
This sequence comes from Arctocebus calabarensis, assembly GCA_963573935.1. NCBI lineage: Eukaryota > Metazoa > Chordata > Mammalia > Primates > Lorisidae > Arctocebus > Arctocebus calabarensis. The sequence goes on along the minus strand of CAUYON010022965.1, from coordinate 4,538 downwards.
CCAGGCTGAGTGAAAATAGGTGGTGCCTCCTACAAACCTGAGGACAGATTATTATAAGTATAGTGCTTGATTTACAATGGGTTACATTCTGACAGACCCATTGTAAATTGAAAATATTATCAGTCGGGTGGCACCTGTGGCTCAGCAAGTAGGGTGCTGGCCCCATATACCAAGGGTGGCGGGTTCGAACCGGGCCTCAGCCAAACTGTAACCAAAAAATAGCCGGGCATTGTGGAGGGCGCCTGTAGTCCCAGCTACTTAGGAGGCTGAGGCAAGAGAATTGCCTAAGCCCAGGAGTTGGAGGTTACTGTGAGCTGTGACACCACAACATTCTACCAAGAGTGATAAAGTGAGACTCTGTCTCAAAAATAAATAACATAAATAAAGGCTCGGCGCCTGTGGCTCAACAGGCTAAGGTGCCAGGCACATACACCTGAGCTGGCGGGTTCAAATCCAGCCTGGCCCGCCAAACAACAATGACAGCTGCAACCAAAAAAAAAAAAAAAAATGGCCGGGCGTTGTGGCGGGCTCCGGTCGTCCCCGGTCCTTGGAGGCGGAGGCAGGAGACTCGCTTGAGCCCAGGAATTGGAGGTTGCTGTGACCTGTGATGCCACAGCACTCTATCCAGGGTGACAGCTTAAGGCTCTGTCTCAAAAAAGAAAAAAAGAATTATCAGTCAAAGATGCCTGTAATACACTTACTGAACATCATAGCTTAGCCTAGCCTACCTTAAATGTGGTCAGAATGCTTACTATACATTCGCCTACAACTGAACATCTAACACAAGCTTGTTCTATACTAAAGTATTGAGTGTCTCACATAATTTATTGAATACTCTACTGAAAGTGAAAAACAAGGTTCCCTGGGTACTTGAAGTGTGGTTTCTATGGAAATCACGAGACCATTGTCAGCTGGCGACAGGCTGGGGTTGGAGGGGGATAGGGCATGACTACGGTTCTGTTTTGGACAATAAAGTCTGAAGTGCCTGTCATGCATCCAAGAGGAGGTGTAGAGCAAGGTGTTGGACACAGACATCAACAGCTTCCAGAAGAGATCTGGCCAAGTGATGTGGGTTTATAACCTTAGCACATGGAGGATGTGAAGACCCTGAATGGATAAGACCCCTCTGTACTCAAACACAGAGTATGGAAAGAAAACAAAGAGGCCAGCACTGATCTCTGGGAAACTCCAGCATGGAAGGCCAGGATAGCACAGTTTAAAAAAATTAGGCTTTTCTGCCTTTGAAAGAGTATTTTTTTTTTTTTATTTCTGAGACAGAGTCTCTCTATGTTGCCCTGGGTAGAGTGCTGTGGCGTCACAGCTCACAGCAACCTCAAACTCTTGGGCTTAGGCAATTCTCTTGCTTCAGCCTCCCAAGTAGCTGGGACTACAGGTGCTTGCCACAATGCCCGGCTATTTTTTGTTACAGTTGTTGTTGTTTAGCGGGCCTGGGCCAGGTTTGAACCCACCACCCTCGGTGCATGTGGCTTGTGCCTTAACCACGGTGCTACGGGCGCCGATCCAGAGCATTTATTTAGAAACACTGACTCATCAGGAAAAAAAGTTAGATGTGTTCTTTTCTATATGCCTTCCATAAACCTGAACTTACCTCTGTTAGGTTACATTCAAATGCAAAGCAAATCCACTTCTTCAGCAAGTTACTAATATGCTGCTTGGAAGATTTCCTACAAGCTAGATTACTTAGAATTTCATTAGGTTCTATCTTAGTCAAGGAACAACCAAATGATTTCTCTGCCTACCTATACAATAATTTATAAATGGGAGATAGGTTAAATCCTGGCTAGATAAGTGTACAATGTGTGGTCAAATTCCATTTCCAAATATGGTATTCATTACAGTTTTACCTTCATTACCACCAATCACCATTTGCAGTCCATTTGTAACGATCTAGACTTGGGGTTGTTTTCAACCTTCCTAACGCCATGATGTGTTTTCATTGTTACAGAGGGTTCGTGACCCACAGGTTGATTTCTCTCAGATCTAGAGAAATGTATTTACCATATGATATCAATCTTTGATGACTACAACATATAACAAATAGTATATACGTGGATTTCATAATAAGAAAAATACACAGAATTTATACAGAAACACTGGATGGTGAAGAAGGTGGTCTGAATGGCTTATACAAACTGATCAAAATAAGAAATATTGAAAAGTAGTTCATTAACAACACATGGACAAACTCTTAGAAGGCAATAAAAGAATGTATCGCATCATGTTGAAAACAAAACACAGCTGTTCATTCGTGTACACTCGTCTTCCTATTGGGTAGCGTTGAGTGATGGTGTAATAAATAATCTGTATTGAGGAATATTGAGAATGTTTCCAGTTTAGGACTAGAATGATCCACCAATTAACAGAATTCCACTGGAATATGTCAGTTATAGCAAATCTTCTATAAGAATTTTCAATTATTTGTAGCTGGCAAGTAACTAATTGATGATTTTATATGAACCCAAATTAATGCTGAACGATATTGCAAATGTTATTTTAGTCCATTTGTTAAGTCTAACTCAAAGGTTCTTCTTGACTGAAGATTTAGTTTATTACGTAAAATTTGGATCTATTTGTTTGCTAAAATGACTAGTTCCTACATAAGGAAGCAATATGAAACTATTTGATCTTGACTTGTATCCATAAGTTATTCAGATGCTTAAAACCTTTACTTACATAAAAGTTAATGGTATCTGGAAGATGTGATTCTGAAGTTTGTTCCTATGCCAAAACAATAATAGTTTGTGAATTCATGTTTCAGTATCAAGGGTTATTCATGAGGCTGTATGTGAAAAGGACTGACATATGATAAATTGGACTTTTTCCTTAGAATTCGTTTTTGGAATCTTCGGATATTGGTTCGAATTAATTTATATGAATATTTTACATGTAAATATTAATATTTTAAAAGGCAAAAGGTAAGATTTTTAAAAATACAGATTGCAAAAGGTATTTTTCAAAAGATAATGATGTCTTTGTTATCCTGCTTCATCAATGTTCCCAATTTCTTGTTAGAGGGAGTAGTAGGTTAAATAATGGCTCCCAAAAGATATCCATGCCCTAATCCCTAGAACCTATGAATATTATCTTATTTGGCAAAATAACTTTGCAGGTATAATTAAGGATCTTATTCTGGATTATCCAGGTAAGCTATAAATGTAGTCATATATGTTCTTAGAATAGAGAGAGGAAAGGGGAGATTTGACTACAGAAGACGAGAAAGCCTTGGAGGGAGTGGTGGGAATGATGTAGTCACAAGCCCAGGAATGCCGGCAGCCACCAATTCCTGGAGGAGGCAAGAAACGCAGTGTCCTTAGAACCTCTGGAGGGAGCAAACCCCTGCCTCATGTTGGTACCGACCCAGAGATAATGATCCTAACTTCTGGCCTCCAGAACTGTGAAAAAACAAATTTCTGTTGTTTTAAGCCACCTATTTTCTGGTAATTTGTTATAGCAGCTCTAGTCAAACATTTTAACTTTATAAGAGGAGCCAGAAAACGCACAGCCTGAGTCTCTGGAAGTCTGAAGTATGATTTCAGGTAACCAGCAAGAAACAGAATAAGGAAAAAAAAAAGACAATCTCAAGGCTCTACACCAGAAGAATGTATATCATGTGTAGCAAGGAATCAAGAAAATCATGTGGGTGGTGCCTGTGGCTCAGTGGGTAAGGCACTGGCCCCATATACCGAGGGTAGCAGGTTAAAACCTGGCCCCGGCCAAACTGCAACAACAAAAAAAGCTGGGCATTGTGGCAGGTGCCTGTAGTCCCAGCTACTTGGGAGGCTGAGAATCACCTAAGGAGAATCACCTAAGCCCAAGAGCTGGAGGTTGCTGTGAACTGTGACGCCACAGCACTCTACCAAGGGCGATAAAGTGAGATTCTGTCTCTAAAAAAAAAAAAGAAAAAGAAAAGAAAATCATGGACAGCAGTGCCCACAGCTCAGTTGGCAGGGCGTCAGCCACATACACCTAGGATGGCGAGTTCAAATGTAACCTTGTCCTGCTATACAATAATGACAACTGCCACCAAAAAATAGCTGGGCTTTGTGGCGGGAGCCTGTAATCCACAGACATAATTATTTCAGAATTATTATCTTAGTTATCTGAAAAACTTAGTTATCTGAAAGGTAAACTATGTTTTTTATAAATATAGAAACAAACTTTTTTTGTGAACAAAGAAACAGTTCTTAGTTTATTCACCATTTAGAACTAGCTGCTGTCTATTGAGAGTGTTCAGTATCCTACCTTGAGATTCTGAACACTACCTATCAGAACTACTTCAGAGCTGGTTGGTATTTGCAATTTTTTCTCAGGAGAGAATTGTTACCCTTTTTCTCTTGATAATGGTAAGACTCTTTTAGCTTTTTTTTTTTTTTTTTAGTGCTGTGGCATCACAGCTCACAGCAACCTCCAATTCCTGGGCTCAAGCGAGTTTCCTGCCTCTGCCTCCCAAGTAGCAGGGACAGGTGCCCGCCACAACGCCCGGCCATTTTTTGGTTGCAGCCGTCTTTGTTGTTTGG
>CAUYON010022964.1:0-38739 GCA_963573935.1 Arctocebus calabarensis | reverse complement strand
CACAATTTATTAATCCATTCGTGGGTTGATGGGCATTTGGGCTTCTTCCACGACTTAGCAATTATGAATTGGGCTGCAATAAACATTCGGGTACATATATCTTTATTATGATGTGATTTTTGGTCTTCAGGATATATACCCAATGCTCACCATCTTAAAAGTCTAAAGGTACAGTAGCTTCTTCTGATACTTTCCATTGCATTTTCACAAAATTCTAAGGATATACTTGGGTGACATCAGTTATGACTAAATGGTTCTTTTAAAAATATAAAAAAGTCCATATTTTATAATCCAGATAACCCAGTCCAACCCAGTCCTCATCAGTTTGTGATTATGAAATCCTGTTTTAGTCACAGTCTGAGAAGTATCATACCTAGACCCTCCTCTTACGGAGAGGCTGTGAACATTTGTACCATATGGATGCTGAGAAGTCCAATTTCAAAAGTCTCAGTAACTTTTTAAATACAAAGTCACTTAACTCCTCGGGGGGGGAGGGGAAGGAAGAGTTTATATTTGGAGAATACTTTTGCTTCCAACTATAAATGCTATGACTTTTATGACTTCAAATTTGTAATGTGAATAGAGCAAATACCAGCAGTTCCATGTGGGAAAAGAGAAAATTGAGTCATAAAAAGGTTAAGTTACTTGTTCAGTGTCACTCAGGATGAGCATAACAAAGCTGAGACTCAAGTTCAATGCTCTTTCTATTACTCCTTGCTTTAGGACTCCCAAATAGCCACAAGAGGCTGGGACAGTCACAAATTACCTGCCATCCAAACACAGAAACATACTTGGCTTGTAAGAACAATTGTAGAAAGTTGTTGTAGGTTACAGAATTTCTCCCCAATTCCTGGTCTTGTTGTCCTGCCCCAATACCTCAGCAAGGCCAGTAAAATTTTGCTGCCTCCTTTCACCAACTCACATCCAAGATATATGTCAGCTTTTCTTAATTCATACCAATTAATAATGACGAATCTTCTGAACATTTTGAGAAACAGTAAGATTTCATGAATTGGCAGGGCACAATGGCTCACACCTGTAATCCTAGCACTCTGGGAAGCTAAGGCAGGTGGATCGCTTGATCTCATGAGTTCTGGACCAGCCTGAGCCAGAGAGAGACATCATGTCTAAAAATAGCTGACATTCTTTGCCAGCTTCTTGGGAGCCTGAGGCAAAAGGATCACTTGAGCCCAAGAGTTGGAGATTGCTATGAGCTACAACACCACGGCACTCTACCAAGGGCAACAAAGTGAGACTCTGTCTCAAAAAAAAAAAAAAAGATTTCATAAATCAGAGAAATGAAACATGTGCAAACCTTACATGTAAGGTCTGTAAGGTTTTTTAAAAAAACATTACAAATGTAAAATTACTCATTAGCTTACAGAATGGGAAATATGATATATGAACGTAATGAATATAATGTGATTTGCTCATAAAATCATTAGATTTCATTACAGTTCAAATAAACCAGTCAGTGTATTAAATGAATTTACATGTAAATGTGTTAAATCTTCATATAAGTGGAACTTTATATTGCCAAACTTTAAGCAGTTTAGTTGGTTTTAATATTTTTGAATTTTGAGGAAGCAGGCAATCTCTTGGGGATAAAGGAAAAGTTGTATGTTAGTAAAACAGAAGGCTATTATATTTTCAGGGCAGAGTCTTACAGTGTAAGACAGAAGAGAAACCATAGTTTTCACAAAAGGAGCTCAAGAACATATACATCTATAAAATAAAGAGAGAACAAGATTTTTAAAAACTGAATCAACCAACCAAAATCTCTCGGTATGATGAAGCCCGCTCCATATGCAGTGTGTTCCCTCAGCGTCAGTTGGCAAAAAACCTCTACAAGCACTTGCTAGCCTTGAGGAGTTTCCTTTATGTCCTTTGGTGGCCTTTTAAAACTTAAGAGTTTTGTCCTACTTGAGACAAGTTTCTTCTTGCCTATTTTCCCAACCCAGCTCACTTTCTTCCACAACAGGCAGAATTGTGTGGATGTGTCTAACTCAACTTCAGGAAGGAGCCCGCGACACCTCTGTTCCATGTACGTTCCATATCCCTGGCAACTCCATCTAGAAAACCCCCAAACCCTCAGCCTCTTTGACCTCCCTTATCAGCCTCCTGCTCATTTCTTCTCTGTACACCACTCAGCAGCATCCCTTCCCGGGTTCTTTCTCGCTCTTACCTAATCTTCAGTTGCCTATTCTTTTTTATATATAGATGGTCTTAGAAACAAAGTTCATAAATCACTGAAATGTCAATGAATAATCCATAAATCTGTACAGAGTCTTTCCCTATCCATTCAACAAACGTTTATTAAGAGCCTTCTCTGGCAGAGGGAAAGTGTTAAAACATAATTCCTAGCCTGGAGGAGCTCAGTCTAGTAGAAAAGACCATCCAAAAAGAGATGACAGCGCCACACAGAATACACAGCACTGGGGACTGAAAGGGCACAGAGAAGGAAGCAGCTCTCTACCGGGAGAGTTGGAGAAGTTTGCAGAAGAAGGTGGCCTCACCGCTGGGTCCTGGGAGGCGGGGAGGGGCTTATTAGGCTGAGAACTGGGACACAGGTACATCCGAGGCAATAGCCTGTTTTAATGGGAATAACATGGATGGCTAATTTTACATACAGGCCAATAAAGTTTTAGAGGCGCAAACACAGTCAGCCTCAAAATCTCTGGGAGAGAAATTTACACTTTCAGACTAAAGGAAGCACATCCATCAGCCTCCAGCATCCCCTCCACCTCACTCCACTGTCCTGTCAGGAACCTCTCCACACATCCCCCAACCAGGATTTAAACTTCGTCTAAGTTTTCAGACCTACCTGTTAACAACCCTCCTTCACACCTGATAAATGAACCAGCAATTCATTCTTGTAGAAATACAGCTATAAAGGTTCCTCAATAATAAATTAAAACTTGTAGTTGCAGTCTAGGTTAAAATAAGCCTTAGACTGACTATTGGCAGGAGGGCACTTAGTCATAACTCATGATGGAGTGTGGTTCCACCATATTTGGTCTGAATTTTTGACTAACAGGAATTTTCCAGGTAAACATGGACAGTACAGTCTCAGAAATATCTGCACATCTGGAATTATGTAGGCTTAGTAGCTACCTATAGTTTAGGAAGGTTATCCATGAATTCTGGTTTGTCTGGCTTCCCTCTGAAACAAAAATTAAAACATGGACGGAATCTGTTTTTCTTCTCCTCTGCCTCTCCTTTATTTCCCCCCACTGAAAACTGGAGGCCAAGTGATGGTTCTACCACCATTTGATCACCACCTTCCCTTCTCCAACCAGCAGCCTCCCCTTCTGCCCTACAATGAGATTTTCCTTGGCCACTCCAATCTTATCCTGATTGGCTTGGCCCCTTGAAGATCTCTAACGACCCAAATTCTGAACCAAACATTCCCACCAAGGCTTAATATTTCCTACCACGCTGTACATTGATCTTGTCTCTAATCCGTCCTTCTCAAAGCTGCCTTCTCTCGGTTCTATATCCAGTCATTCTTCAAACATCTCTCAGACCCCAATCCTGCCCCCTGGTCTGTGCTAGCAACTAGGATTAGCACCATCCCTTCCTTCAATGAATTTATAGTCTGTAGGGCAGTCAATATACAGCCCAATAATTATAAACTAGCACTGCATTTTGTTCAAAGATGAACTGAATGTCCAAGGCACTCAGCTGGGATCTTCCCACCCAGAAAACTGAGCCAAAGAAAATGTCCTGGACATGCACCACTGAGCCAGGCCCAGAAGGTCAAGATTGGATTCTCAGGGAAGGGAAGGCAGTGGGGCATTTCTGGAAAAGAGAACATCTGTATTTTTCCAGTCTTGTTTAGATAGGCCTAGCCGTCTATTTACTCATTTTCTGTTTCAATTCTGGGTATAAGCTGAGTCCTCCTTCCTCAGAACTCTCCCCCCCACTTCTGCTTGTTATCAGAGCCCACCCTATAGTTCACCTGCCATAGGAGGAGGTGGTCACGTCTGAGCCTTCTGACCTGGGCTCCCCCTGCCTGCAACACTTCCTTACAGAAGATCTCCTGGTTGTTGAAGTTTTCAGAACATGGCTCATTGTCTATCATGAAAAATGACACCTTCATATCTTCAAGATTTCCAGCAATAGCACCACCCTTCTTCCAAGTTTTAGCGTTCAAAACCTTTTCTCTTTACTCCCTACTCAGTTTTTCATGCATTTATGAATGAATGAATGAAATTATATTCACCTCATCTTCTAAAATCTCTACTGATCTTTCACCCTCAAAAACAAGGTACATTTTTAACCTAGATTTAAAAGGCTCTATCATCTGGTCTCTTATCCAGTCCCAGCTATTAACACCTATGCTACCATCCTCATCACATTTATATCACACTGGCTGGTTTTCAATGTGTCTTCCCCAAGCAGTTTCGCAAGCATTATCTCTTTTGATCTACATAGATTGGTAAGGCAGACAGGGAAGGCATTATGAGTCCTCTTTTTGGAAGACAAAAACCAAGACTCTGAGAAGCAGATTCTATCAGGTCTTCTGTTCCTCCCCACTGCTGTTTCCCATTATGCCACATCGCGTTTTATGTTTTGACTTGTCATATACTTGCAACATCCGTTGTTTCATTTGGGAGTCTCATATTTTTGCCAAAGAGTAAGATTCTCAAAAGCAGGAAAAGCATCCAATTTTTTTTTTCTGCAATTCTTCAGTACAGAGCACCTGGCACTATACTATGCACAGAAAATATACTCAATAAAATATTGTTTGAAAAAATGTTCTAAGTTGTGTGATTCTGTTTAGAGAAGCCACATCCTACTCCCTTGCTCAAATGTCATCACACTAAGCTCTTCTGATTAGATTCTCTTAAGCATGTGACCAGGGCCGAAAAGGCCTTCCTCATCACCTCCCCTGGATTCACCTTCTCCTTCTCCCCCTTATCCTGCAAGTGCCAGCCATAAGAATATAATCTCAGTGAGCCAAAGTAAAAATCTCCCTTGATCCCCAGTACCTAGGTTGGGACAATATCTATTTGCCAAATGAATGAATAGATATCATTCTTCATCTATAAAATCAAGGCAGTGGAGTAGATAACATCTAAGGTCTCTCCCAGCCTAATGTTCTTAGTAATCAAAGCTCTTGTGTTTTTATGGAATTAGTTGAGATTCCTTTATAGGTTTTCATTAGGTCATATTTTCTTTTCTTTTTGACTATAGTTCCCTCACTGAAGAGATTCCCATGAGCAGAGAAATAATATTGAGACGTGAGGAGGACAAGGTCAAACAATATAGTTTAGGCAAAAAAAATTAAGGAAAGGAAGAAAAACCAACCTGCTTCCTATTACAATGCAGCTGCCTCTCCTGTCAGAGTTTCACGGTAGACTGCAGCTCCCACAATCACATTTGCTATCTACTTTTTGTTTTTTAATATGTTTGCATTATTCTCCCAATATATGCCTTTATTTTCTTTTGGCTTGATAAAGATATTCCTAAAATGATTATTCCCAGGATACAATGTATATTGACTGACATAGTGGTGCTTTTCAAATGCACCATGCTGGCCCATACATGATGAGGTCAGTTAGCACTTCAACCACTAGTGACAATTAGTGACACTGGAAGTTGTATGCACTGGTGTATCGCCCTCCTCAGAGGCTGGGCACACTGCTGAATTACAATTACTCTTAGAAAATAGTATTTTGTAGCTACTGTGAAGACAGCAGACACTGTGATGAAGACTGAAACCAGCCAGGGTTAAAAGTGTTTTCCAATCGCATGAAGAATAGCCAGCTATTGGAAATTCCAAATCCCTGATGATTGCTGATCTTTATCTGTGATTGTGTTGGAAACACAGACCCTGCCATGGAACATGTCTTTCATCAAGAGTCTCCAGAAATGTATTTTTCAATTTGTTCAAAGTATACTGAATGTGTGTCCATCGTTCCAGCACTTACACTTGCAGTGTTGTTGATCTCCATGTAGGTACATGGAGATAAGTTTAACAGCCTCCCTGGGTCAGATGTCGTTACTATTCACAACATGGAGCGATCAGGAAAGGGAAGTAAGCCTGCTTCAAGGTCTCCTCTCCTTCAATTCCAACAGCACTCTCTGCAGCCTGTGGCACTGTAGTCTTAAATTTTGTTTAGTTGTGTCATCAACTTCTGGTTTATGTTTTTGGCTATGAAGATGTCAACAGAATCAGAATATAAATCATTTTCTGCCTTTGCTTATGCATGGTTATATTGATATCCTAGATTACTACAGTTAATTAGCACTTCAAAGAATAAAGAAAAAATAGGAACTAAGCTGCATTCAAAATTAAAAAGTTTATGGTGGCCATTTCCTACATCAGATGCTAATACACCTTGTATCAGAGTAGGAAGTCAAGCAAGGAAAGAGCACAAAAATAATGCCCAAGGACAAGGGTTCTCCTCCTAAGCTGAACCCCCTCTCTTGGATACTCTGCTTGGCATCTGCTTAAACCCCCAGTTATTTGATTACAGAGATAAGATAAATAGATACCCAAGGACTACATCAATTAAATTAATAACCTTGAATTTCATGGACAAAAATCCCCAAGTCCAAAGATTTGGAATATGGAATATTTAGAGAACAACTGTGAGCAATCTATCTTCCCAAGATGAATTTTATTAAATAAAGCCACTTCAAATGCTCCAGATTTAATTGGTAATCATAAATAATGCTGTAAAGTATTATTAAATCTCTTCTTCCTTTAAAGGGGCTGGACAGAAATGATAAAATAATAGTAACTATCAAGTCAATTTCAAAGCAAAGATGTAAATATCATAATTAGTTTTGTTCTGGGCATTTTATTTTTTATGAAATCTTTGCTACTGATAGAGAAATAATTTATGAAAACAGAGGGAATATTTATTGCAACCTGCCTCATGGTCATCATTGATTATTTAATTTAAAGTCTGAATAGTTGATTTCCACCTTTAAGGACATTTTGAGATCTACTTTTGAATCTCATTACTATATCTTAGTTCATATTATCTAAGTGTATATACAAAAGAAAAGGCTTAACTTATGCTCCTCACTTTAGAGAGAAAAATGTAATAATATACTTCTTGACAGAGCTTTATTCTAGATATCAAAATATTTTTCCTCTCGTTATTACTTCACTCATTTAAAAATAAATGTGTTTCCAAGTACTGTGGTAAAGAATTGCAGGTATATATATAATCCTTCCCATTATTGCTAACTTAACTCAAGGAAAGCCTCTCTATACATAATATAGACAATTACTTCACCTCTGTTATTTATTTAAAATAACAAATACTAAAATTAAATATGCATAGAATTTTTTTGGTAATTATAAACAAGTAATTCTTTAAAAGATATAAGGGACAGTATATAAAAGATACATTTAAATTTATAAAGGAAAAAATTCTTTTGATATTTCAAAAGCAGTAGCTCTTTTGTTAATTTTGTTAAGCTGGCTCGGCACTTGTAGCACAGTGGTTATGGCACCAGCCACATACACCAAGGCTGGCAGGTTCAAATCCAGCCTGGGCCTGCTAAACAATAATAACAACTGCAACAAAAAAAAAAGCCGGGCATTGTGGCGGGCATCTGTAGTCCCAGCTACTTGGGAAGCTGAGGCAAGAGAATCGCTGAAGCCCAAGAGTTGGAGGTTGTTGTGAGCTGTGACACCTCGGCACTCTACCCCGGGTGACAAAGCGAGACTCTGTCTCAAAAAGAAAAAAAAACAAAACTAACCATGCCTTTTTTCCTCTCTTTTTCCCTCCAAACTTGTGCAGTACAAGTTTAAAAACAGAATTTTCACTATAAGCCAATATTCACTATTATTTTACAATGGAAAGCCCAAAACTAGAAGGGAAACGGGCTGCCCAGGTCACCTCAGTTTAGTGGCCAATCCTCAGCTGAGTTCAGGACTCTGCCAGGATTACCACATGTCACCACAGGGTGTCCTGGTTGTGTAGAAATCACTATGAAGTTGCAGCGCTTGGCATTGGGCAGTACGCCACATAACCAACTGTAGGCAGTGGCCCTGTTTTAGTGCCGCATTTTTAATCTTCTTTATAAGTTCACTCTGACCAAAGCATTCACAGTTAGCAAATAAATGGCCTCAGTGTTTGCTTTTCCCTTATTCTACATACATAGGCCCTTTTTCTGGATGGACAGTAATTTCCCTGGGTATAATCACACATTCCACCTTACTTCTGAGGCATGCAAAATCTCTGCCTCACCTACAGGAGGAGAGCTGTGAATGATGAAGAAGGTGAGGGATCAGGCGGTTTCATACACATGTGTTTTTCCTATAAGGCAGCATGTGTTTTTCAGGTTGATGTTGGCCAGATTAAATTGACAGGTCTTTGCTTACCAAGAGCAAAAGAAATTTCTGGATGCTCTCAAGTGATCGCCCTGCCCTGGAAGAACACCAACCACACTGATATTTCTAGATGGATGATGGGGTATGGTTATATTTTTTCTACTAGGATGAGAATATGGCAAAGGTGGCCAGATACACATGATCATTTTGAATCCAGAAATGAGATACTAGTGCAATTCAAATAGGGATGGAAAATCTATCACTCCTGAGACAACTCTTTGAATGATTGCAGACCTTTATTCTGAAATGAAGTGTCAGGGACAAGCATCCAGGCCTCCTTTCCTGCTTCCTGATGGAAATGAAGTGTAACTGTGGAGCTCAAGGCCATGCAAGTAAGGTCAAACTTGGTGCTTCGGTACAGTTGCCCCAACTCAACCTCATGCACTTTTCCTACAGGAAGCCTCACCTCGAACAAACTGAGCCACTCACCCCCCGCACTCTGCATTTCCCCCCTGCTCACCCTATCTCTATCCCCGCCTTTTCCCAACTCCCCCTTACTACCTGGTGAAGTGCTACCACCTCCCAAGGCTCAGCTCAAATGCTACCTTCACGAAATGTCAGGCTTTCCTTGCCAAAAGTAAATATCTCCTGACCTTGAACTCCCTGAGCGTTTTGTTTCTCTCCACCACACTAGGCAGGCTTATGCTTCTACCCCTTCTGGTTTCTAGACATATTCTTTCCTTTTCCTAGCCCGAAAGATCCTGGAGTTAGGCCCGGTCTTGCTCATCCCTTATAGAAACTCTGTGTTTATTGAGTTAATAGAATATTTTCTCTGAATTTTCCCTCTCGAATGGACAAAACTACAATTAACTCAAACCACTCAGGACTACACTGCACAGCTCCAGGGGGCCCTCGTTTTCATTGCCAGTGATGCAAATGGTCCCTTGAAGTCAGACAGTGCAGTTGCCCTCCGAGCACTGACCCTCCTCCAGACACAATGGCTTCAAAAATTCAGAAGTCAGAATAAAATCCCTTCTGCTCCCTGGGGATCTCAGGGCTCTCTGACTCCTTGTTTGCAGGTAAAACATTGGCATTGTTTTACATTTTCATGTTGCTTTTTAACTGTGGGTATATTAAAGGGTTTGGGGGAGTGGGGTGACATTTAGGAGCTAATAGAGCAAGAATCAAATGATAGGGGCATGTTTTCAGCAGGTCCATCCGAGAGATGTGTGAGGAGGTGTCAGCTTCCTTTCCGTGGAGCCCAGGAATTTGGGCCACACCGAGGAGAGCCGTTTACACTGTGACAGGGGATCTTTATTGGCCATGGTTGTACCTCATCCATAATGTATGACTCTGAAGAGGAGGCAGGAGTCTAAACTCAGAAGCTGCTCCAAGAAAAGATGAAAAACCATATGAAATAGGATATTGCTCTGATATGATCTCTTCCTTCAAATTTAATCAGTTTATCCTAGGAGATCACCCTCCAAAATTATACCTGCAGAGGTATGCGGAAGGAATGGAGGGAAAAAAGAATAAGATAAAGTTCAGTATTTGTTGTGAATGGGGGGTTAGGAAGAGGCTCTGCTTTTCAATTAAGGCGGCGGGGTGTGCGTGTGCACACTTCAAAGCCCAGAGCAGTAAAGGGGCTTACCCATGTCGCACAGCGGTGCTGGGAAGGCAGCAGCCCAGCTCTCCTGCTTCCCAAGCTTGAGCTCTGCCCACTACTTCCTCCTGGTATATAATTATCTTGGAGGGTTACGTGTCTGGAACACCCTGTACCTTCCCAGTGCAAAAATCAGCAACAACTGGCTTCTGCCTTGCAAACTTCTGATCTCAATTGGAGAAGTAACTGTATTTATTTATGCCCATTATGAGTTTATTATTGTGTGCTACTGTTATTAATCCCTAATAGTTCAGATAATAATTGGAAATATTGGCTGGAAAACTTTTCCGGTACAGGTCCATGTAGTAAATACTTCAGGTCTTGTGATTTAAAATGTAACCATTTAAAAATTAAAAATCATTCCATGTTTATGAGTTGTACAAAAACAGGGGGGGTAGGACAGATTTGATCTAGGGCCCATAGTTTGCCAAACCTTGGTCTAAATCCCAAACAATATATGTTCTTTCAATGGAGTCCCAAGTTGCCCTGGAGCCATCATTATTTTGGAAGGCAATAAAATGACAAAAGGAAAAACTGAATTCTATTGCTTTGGGATCTGGCACAGAAATCTGCATTATGGAGCAGGTAATTCCTTCAGAGTTTAACAGAGTGGCCTGGTCAGCTCATCCACGCACTTAGGTGGGTCACAAGTTGCAGAATCAAGGTGTTCTGGGCCAGGACCATAGGTGCTACTGAAGGGTAGTAAATACTCCTTGTCCTAATATTGCTCTGGCCATCTGTTCATTTCAAACCTTTCCACCACAAAAGCACCATTGAATTACTTCTTTTCCCTTCAAAATAAGGGAAAAGAAGTGTTCTCCACTCTATTGAATAGACAGAATAAATGACAAATGTTTCTGAAATTTTTAGGAGCCTAAGACCTCTCCTCTTCTAAAACTCAAGGGAGGCACAAACGCATCTTCTGTTTTTTGAACAAGTACATTATCATTGTCATGTCAGGGCCCTGAGATCCCTGAAATGCATTTCTCTCCAATGACCGGTTTCTGCCCCTCTATGTTCATAATGCTAATTGCATACGTGATGGAAGAAAACCTTCCGAAGCCAGGACACATTTATATAGCTAGTGACCCTCCTTTACTTATTCATCTTAAACAAATACCATAGAACTTCGTCACCCAAACTGAACTCATTAGAGAAACTGGATGATTCTCAAATCTGAGACCCTAACATGGGTAAACAACTTATCATCTATGCCCGACAAAAACTGAGCCTCCTCTTATTTGCTTCTCAAGGATTTCATGCCTTCAATCAATCACAAAATCTCTCTTAATTTGTATATTATTAGCCTTGCGGTCCTGGTAAATTTTATTCTATGGTTCTCTCTCGTAGTGTCAATGAATTTCAAAATTCCAGGTCGAGTCGGCCTATTCTCCTCCCACAAGAAGGGAGAGGAGAAGAACTGAAGGTAGTTTCTCAGGGTACACAGACAGAACAGTTACGAAGTCTTACCTTTTCCTGTGGACAAGCACTTGTCCCCAAAAGTTTCAAAGTTTTCTCATTTCTGCCTGAGAGTAAGTTAGGGACAACTAGAATGACTTAGCCAATATGCACGAGAAGAGCCTGTCCTTCGGGAAGCAGTGTCCACCTGCTATGTTGCCTGGTAGAAAGGGCGTCAGAGAAGAGATGAGATTTCAATCATCCTCTATAGCAGCCTTCAGATAGGCTGGCTTTTCTGGAGCCTGGGACAAAAACTGGATCAGAGGCAGGTCCACATCATGAGAAAGTGACTCAGAAAGACTACGGTTAGCGTACTTGCATGTGGAGTAGCTGATCCTTCAGATTCCCATCCACCCACCTAACCCACCTCCACTGTCCACACAGGTTTCCCAGAGCACTCAGTGCGGCTCTTTGCGGCACCATCTCGGGACTTTCCAGGGCTCCGGCAGCCCACATGGTCATGTTGGCCTGCTGGTCCTCTCCCATTTCAATCCATTCTGGCCAGCCACATCTTTGGGGCACTTCTAGGCTATATGGGGAGTTTCGCAGTTCCCTTCTGGATCTGGCCAACAATTATCATTCTTCTAACAGCACCTGATACAGGACTTCCTGGCGGCCCATCAGATGGATTAAAAATGCCTTCAAGACCTGCAATGGTCCTACTGAACGCCGGGTGATGGGGTGGGTTATAAAGATTATTGCTCCATCTCCAAATAGTGAAAACTTTCAAGAGTTACTTTACCAGCTGAAGGAATATATCAAACATTAATGAGATTGCCACTTAATATATGTGATGTTTCTCCCATTGTGACCTGGCTGGTCCCAAGATAGAGCAGCAGTCGTCTTCGTGCCTACCACCCAGGCCTAGTTTCTGTTAACACAGCTGAACCACTGTCCTCTACGCCAGGTGCTGAATGAGACTATGGAGGCATAGAAGAAGCTAAGCCACGGCTCTTACCAGTAAGGAATTCACAGACTGGGATAATAATGCTTGGCTGTGATTACAGGGCATGATGGAGGGACATCTGGAACAGAGGAGGCATCAACACTGTCGTGGTGCTGTTTTGCATGGGTCAGCCACCAAACCCTCCCCTGGCTGAGAGACCTTCAGTTCTCACCCTCATAGTAATTCCCTGCAGGAATCTTTTCCTGATTAGCAAGATCCCTACTGAGACAGGAACAGATTAGACCACCCTGTTCATCATTTCCTGACACTCCTCAATCACTGTCTGTTTAATGAATGAATGAATGAATGAATATGGGGAAAGACTCCACAGATGGGGTAGAATGTGAACTAAGGCCTTGAAGGATGAGTTGGCATTCGCCAAGAGGAGAAGAGAATAGTATTAAGAAACAGAACCCTTGCCCAAGGCCTGCCAGGTCTGGCACACTGCTACCAAGGTAAGGAGTTCATGTACAGAGGCGCCCAGGATATATAAGGAAGAAGTGATAGCCCATCACGTAGAGATTTAAGTTGGAATCAGCATATAAAGTGTCCTCGCATGCCAGGACTTTATCCTGCAGGCAACAGGCAATCGCTGATTTCTGTAAATAAGACATAACAGAGTTAGCCAGTTTCATTTTTATTCCAAATGGTTTCGAACAGCAGGGTGGGAAGTGAATTGAAGTCTGTCTGGGTCTGGGCCAACATTCCCAAGGCCTTCTTCCCCGGCTCTAAACCCAGCCCCCCAGTGCTCTCTCTTTAATGCCCCCCAGTGACTATTTTACATTTTCTGGCAAATTTGCCAATATTTTAGTTACTGTGAAATGAGTTTTCGTGTCATGACCTCCGTCTGACATCTGGGAACGTGTTACTCAGCCTCCATGATTCCTTCCATCTCATATGACAGTGATTCTAACTAAGGAATGTGACTGGGATGCAGCCGTTGGGTTGGCCGAGCTTTGATCATCCTTCACGTGGCAAGACCCTGTGAAGATGCCATTGTATCATTGAGTGCAGCAGAATCGAGGCAGGAGCACTACTCCTGGCATGAGCACAACCGCCTGGACCAGCACCAACACCCCACGCACGCCACATCCCCGGGCCTGCGAGTTTCCCACAGAACTGCAGGCAGCCCTTCCACAGATGTCCTTCCAGCTTCAACGGCATCTCTGTGGGTGAGCTGGTCTCCTGCCATCCGCCGAGGCTCCTCAGTGTTTGGGGGGTCGTTGTTGCCGGGGCCCCTAATCCAGCATATTTGATATAAACAGACAATCCGCTTACATCAACACCTTCTTCAAACTCTTCCTGCGAGGAGTCTGCAACCCTGCCTGCTGCTCCGTCTGAACTGTGCTTTGGAGAGGAAGAGAGACAGCATCCCCTTGAAAGAGAAACCAGAAAGAAAGAGTCCAGAACAGCGAGAAAAACGAGAAAGGTGAGCTGGCCAAGACTTTAAAAGAGCCAGAGCTCTGAGTAACCCTATAGGCTTCAAGATAAAAATGATTTTTATCCAATAAAGGGATTAGTATGTAGTATTTGTGTGTGGAATTATGGTTGAAAGACAGGAAACCTCCTTTGGCACAGTGGGAACTAAACGCACAGCTCCTCTTTGGAAACAAACAGGAACAAAACTGATCTTAAAGAAGCAGAGTGGAATTAGAGGCTCTGCATCCCGATACAAGCCTTCAGCCTCGCTGCCTACCCAGGGTAACCCCTGTCCCAGCACAGACCCCTCCCGCCCATTGCCTCCTTCCAACACACCTGCTTTTGCACTTGGCAAAATGCCCTTTGTACCCCAGGCATCCCACCTGTCCTTGCCTCAAAATATATATATATACACACATATAAAACTTTCCCTTTTTTGCTTTGTTGAGAAAATTCTTAGCCTTGTGCCTTAGATATAGGAGAAGAGGGGCCCAGGAATAATTCATAGGCTACTGGAACTACAAGGATCTTGTGGCAACCTTAATCCAAATCAAACTGGGGGCAGGCAACATAAATATCTTTTCAGCTCTTTACAAATAAAAAACTCAGCAAGTCTTCGAGTGCTCATAGGATAAGCAACACAGGCAACTTTTTCTATAGCTTTATTTGGACTATTTTGTACTAATGAAAATCAGGCATTGGAAGTAATGCTGTTTCATGTTTATAATAAAATCTCATTAACACAGATACAACTAATTTATAACTTGTGATAATTTTACCTCAACAGAGCTGAATTTACCTATGTGCAAGGTATGATTTTGCTAAGCAAATTAATAGTCTAAATTCAATTTTAGAAATGTTATTTAACTTCCCCAAACAAATTATCCTTAAGGACATTATTAGTAAGTATTTGTGTGCTGAAAAAAGAAAATGAGGACTGTTTTCTGGTTGTAGCTTCATAGACTCTTAAACCCTTGGGTACAGTTGAGTTTCAGAATTTAGAATTTTTTAACATTTAGAAAGTTAATAAAGTTCTCATGTCATATATTATAGTACACCCTGAGTTGAGTCTGAGGTCATACCCAGTAATCCCAATGTATGAATATTTATGCGAAATAACTTTAGGTAAGTGTGTTCTAACAAATAAGTTCAGATGGGGTTGTGTTTCACCAACACATAAATTATGGAAATTCTTTTACTCTCTGGGGATCTGGAGTGTCGTCAGATTGTGGATATGGACCTGAGGACCTGTGCTGAGTTGTCCCTTCATGAAAAATGTCCTCTGATTAATGAACAAGGGGTAGTTATTCAAGGGAAGAGTTTGCTAGTAATAAAAGTGTGATGATTGCAGTGAGGGAAGCTTTCCTTCTCTCAGACCAGCCTTCCCTTCCAATGATCACTCAGTGGTCACTGACACTGCATGGAACAATCTGGATTTGAAGAAAGGTTCTTTGTGATGGTTCAGAACAGGACTTAAGAATTGCATTCAGACATTTGACTGCCTCCAGACATGACCACAACTATGCTGAAAAAGCAAGGTCCCAGTTCCTAAAATAGACCCACATTCCACAGACATTTTCTCAAGTGGGTAACCCCAAACCAGACTCATCCCTCTGACCATGGCGGCATGCGCCTGAAGCCTGCTATAAGGTTTCTATACACACGCCTGGCAAAATCAGAAATCAGAAATTGCAGTGAATAATCAAACACAAATCAAATTCTGTCATTCAACACTCCCCTGAAATGGTGTATTTTATTTTATTTTTTTTAAGTAGATCAAATAGCCGTCAGAACTCAGCTTCAGAAGAGAAGCTACTCTTGGCCTGACAAGGAAAGTCTGCTGGGAATTCACACCACTCACCACTGGGGATGAACTTAGGGCCTCCTGAAGGTAGGCTGTCTTTTCATGAACATTTTCCTTTTAATTGTTTTGTTGATGCCATAAACTTCCCACAGCCAAAAAATTAAGAGATATGTATATGTGTGTACATATATATGTATATATATATAATTATGATAAATAACAAATGTTTCTTTCTCTTGAATAGTTTCTTCCTAATTCTCTGAAAAAAAGGCTTGCAAAAATTAGTATCTGTTTATCCATTCCTTTCCTTTGGGGTTTCTAATTTTATGTTCTGGACTTGCCAGTAAGGTATCATATCATGTGAATTTTAGATCTGCTAGATTTTTTTCTTTACTTTGTACAGATATTTTTCAATAACCTGTTCTTCCTAAGCAAGTTTCCCCCTTTCAGGCATATCCTTGTCAAACACCATTCTTTTAAAAGCCTTTGGAAAATATTTACTTTATTACTTTTTTTCTTCACTGGCAATACAGTTGTAACCTTAAAATAGTTTGTTTAATGTCAGTTTTTAAAGGAGAAGAGATTCCACTAGAATTTTCATAAAGGCAGGAATTTTGAGACCTTTTTCCCCTGTTGTCCACATGTATATATCAGCCCTAATTCGCTAGTGGAACTGGAGGTCATTATTTCTGAATTTGCACATTAAAAATAACATCTACCCATAAGGGAATATCTTTAAACCACAAATGCCAGAAATAACAATTGTATTAAACTGCATTTCATGAATACATAATAAAGTTCAATTTACCACTATTTATCATGTTACTTAAATTAAATCTATAATGGAAAAGAGATTTAGTTCTGTTTTGAAAATAATAAATCCTTTTATGCCAATTGCATGGGATTTATATTAGCTCCAATGCATCCATATCAATGTATTTATTTTTTGCCTAATTACTATTGCTTTCCATTCCTGGGATCCTAAGGGACAATTCACACCCTTTCATATATTTCTAGAAGCTTAAAGAGACATACACATATAATGCACTAAAAATTGCTACTATTTCAGTGATATTTATTTACAAAATCTGAGACTTAAACAATGGCATTGTGACTCCTACGCGTAGTCTTACTCTCCCATGAACCTTCCACCTTCTATTTGTAGACTTCACTGGGGCTTTGACAGTTGCCTGAAGTTAACTAGAAAAAGTCGCCATGGAGGAAGACAGAGGCATTTCCAGAGCTAATATCCGTGCTGTACCCACACACATTCGTATGCGGAGGGCTGAGGAAATCAGCTGGAAAATCCAAGATAAACACACAGCCAATTTCAATGACCTGCACATCTTGGCAGAAGAAGAAGGTAGGTGGATGCCAGAAGGCCTCAAATTAACAGGTTATTAGGAATTCTTAAAGAAAAAAAGAATTTACTGTTAATCCCAGATTGAATTCATTAATACCTTTGATATGGGGTTAGCCAATAGTTATAACACGGCCAAGTCTGCCCCACTGTATCTCCAACTTTCAGAACTGGCTCTATTATCCAGCTAACCACCTTGACCAGAAATCTGGGAAATGTCTCAGATGACTTCCAGTCTGTCTCCTCCTGTAGTTCATTAGTCACCAAGACAAGACCTTTGCTTTTTAGCCCCCTGTATCTCTCCAGCCCAACTAATCCCACTTTGCAGCTGCCTATATTCCAGCTGTCCTTGTGTCTCTCCTGGGCTGGTGCACTGGTCTCCTAGATGATTTTCCAAATGACAAGCTGGATTCCCGCGGCTGTCAGAATTCTCATTCTTAAAGAAAAAAATGCAGATATAATATTGCTACTTTCTTGCTTAAAACTCATTGCCAACTAAGCACAAACTTTTCATCATGGTTAACAAGGTCCTCTGTGATCAAGTTTCTGTCTTGTCACCAACTTTATTTCCCACAACACTCTCCTCAGAACAACTCCAGGGCTTGACAAAGATCGTTACCCTGAGTTAACTATGTCAGGCTCTTCTCCAGCCTCCTCTCAACTAGACCCTAACTTTGGGGCTTGATGCTTATCTCTGCACTATGCAGGGTTAGCAAGAATCCCGCTAACTCGGTTAACCAGATCCCCATCCTCAATATCTGATCACCTTTCATAGCTGACCAGGTTTTTTAGCCTCTACCATCGGCTAGGTGATATCTGATCACTCTGGCCTGTCTTTAGTACAAATCCTATTAGGATGGTTTAATCAGAGCTCCCCTCACCGCTCACATTTCCTCTTAGTAACTTTCCATCCACTGACTCTCCTGCCCTGCTCCCTGACTATAAATCCTCAGTTCCCTTTGTTGTATTCAGACCTGAGCCCCATCTCTCTCCCCCACTGCAGCACCCCATTGCCGTGGTCCCACACCCATCATGATGGTCCTGAGAAAAGTCTGCCTCACCATCTTCAACAAGTGTGACGATTTTTTTCTCTAATAGCCAACCGATGAGCCGCTGGCCCTGCTGGAGCCCTTCCCACGTGCTCTTCCTCCGTGTGCCCATACAGCGTCTGTCAAGACTCAGCTCAAGGAACCTCCCCTGGGTCTCCTTTTACGTTACATAAAATGGAACCCTCTTCTTTCCACCCACTTCCAATACACACTTTTAACCTAATGTGAATCTAATAAAACATATTGTACTCATTTGCTGACATGCCTCTCCCTTCTTGTGTGGGCGTCTTTGCAGACAGGGAATGTGTCTTATTTATCATTACGTCTCTCATACCTGGCACATTTCGTGGCATACAGTAAATATGTAATCAACATTTGTGTAATAAATTCAAAACAACCTGGAATATAGGTTTATTCATAGAAGAAGTCCAACGACCCCTCCTGGTAAGGTAGGAGTCTCTTCTAGCATGAACAGACTAACTGTTGTGGAATACCCTCCACCACCCCTGAAGTATGTTTTCAAATGAGCATCATATCTAAAACCCCAAGTCAAATGCATTTCCTCTGGGGGCATAATGACCCCTTTTGGCTATGGCATATCTTGAAAATGCAGTTACCATTTAGTACTTATCAGGTGGCAGGTTTATCTCCAGAGCTGGGCTCCAAAAATTTTTGAAGAAACAGCTTCCCAGCAGCTAACTTCTCCAAAGTCTCCTTTAAATACCCAAGGAAGCTGGCTGACACAGCACTTCTAGTAGCACTCACTTCTTCAAATTAATGCTGCGCGGACAGTCATAGGTACTGACAGGAGTCTGGAACTGCCTATAGAGGACATCAAGGCCAGGGGCAACATTTCCTCTCACAACAGCCATGTGAAGCATCACAGGTCCCCTGAACAGATTAGGAAACTTAAGCACAGAGTACAGCGGACACCTGCCCAAGTTCTTCCGTGATCAGATTAAGATGGGGAAGGCAAACTTAGAATATGGCACCCACAGTTTTGAAATCTAAACTCGAACATCTGTCATAGCCATAGATGTTATACATTGAGAGATAATCAAGCTGAATATTTTAATCAAGGAATATGAACATAACTGTGGTACAGAGATAAAAAATTAATAAAATTAAAATTGCCCTTGGAAAGAGTGGCTCTCTTCATATGCACAAGAGAAAGAAGAATGAAGAAAGAAAATAGCAGAGAAAATGTATTCAGATTAGACTGTGCCCTGAACTGAACAGAGAAGAAAAATCCTAAACCAACCATTTCTCATCTAGGAGTCCACACGCTTTATCATCAAGTAAAGAATGACATTGGTCAGATCAGTTTTTAAATCAACATAACTAAGGTAGACTTTTCTTTCAAATGAAGCAATCAGAAAATCAGACTTATTAAGCAAAAAAATCTTGAGCATAAAAAGTTCTTTTCAAATATGCAAAATACAATCTAAATGAGAAAACACTGATATAAATTATCTTCTTACAGTCTAGAATATTAACATGTGGATTTGGTACAAAGGGAGTTGAACACATTAGCTGTAATCACTATCCAATTTATATTAAGCAGAGTATCTTCTTCTTAGAAATAAGCACTCAGCAGGCTACTTTCTCACCTCAAAGGTGACACTCAATGGCAAAGCTATCTGGATAGCTTTCACACGAACTTGTGTATCAGAAAAGCAGAGAAATACCACTATAATCATGTTTAATCTTTTAAAGCTGTGATTGATAAGTGGCATTTGGGCAAGATTTAAACTTGGCCTTGGCCATGACAGCAATTAAACCAGCTCCAGTTCTCTCGTGGCTTTTTTCCCCATCATTAGCCAGATGTCACATAGGAAATGAAATTATTATAAACCTATTTAAGTTGTTTAACTAACTTTAAAAATATAACATAATCAGTGGATTTCAAAATTCAATAAACCCTCTCACTTTTTAGTTACAGAATATAGTTGCATTTAAACTAATAAATTTAAAAACATGGCTTTAAGGTATATTCTATCTTGGCAAGAATTAAATTGGCTTGGCTAATTTACATTGTTTTAAATTTAGGGAGAACTGTGTACAGACTCATGATTACAATACATAAACCATTTCCATGATACGGTCTGAATCAGCCTCCATGCTATTTGTATAAACAGCACATATCACTGCATGCACTGCAGTCTACTCAATGAGAATTTTTTTTTAAAAAACAGCAAATTAAACTTGGAATTTAATCCCTAGCTAAATCTGAGAATAAGAAAAGGTTGGTACTTCATTATTTTCTAAATGATAGATGCTCTTTTTTTTGGGAGGGGGGTCTAAATATACCAAAAGTAGTTGTTAGTGTCTGAAATTAATACATAATAATATAGTACTCAAGTGCATATTTATAATGTAATAAAATCAAAGGCACCTAAACTACAGCTATGGATGAAGTGATGACTGCCAAATCAGATCATAGATAATGTAAACTTTGAGTTGGGCAACAAATCTTCCCGAGCTTATTTCTTTAAAAAATTTCATGATAAAGACTATAGTGAAGACTAGGACTATTAGAAAATCTTCATCTGTCAGTCTCAACCATTAGAAAATCTTCATCTGTCAATCTAACACTGTGAGTGGTCTTTTTCTATATAATCATGGAGAATCTATATCAACTTAGAATAAAGTAAAACATTTAAGATTAAATTTGCTAAAATATGACAACAAAAATAATGTTTTGAAGAACAACAGGTAAAGAAAGTGGGCAGAGAAAAATACTAAAGGGATCAACTAGTACAATTCTAAAAGAAGATATCATACCTTTAAGCAAACTATTGGTAGTCATATGATAATTTGACTTTAATATCCCTTCATACCCATGAAAACAATCAAAGGGATCTTTTTAATTGCAAAGTTTTATTTTGCAAGTCTACATTACACCTCCGAATGGAATTTTTTGAGACCTAAGTTTTTGTTGTTTGTGTACTCTGTGCCCCAAGACTCCCTTCTACTGCAGATATCTTAACAAGAGTACTCTTTTCAGCCACTGATATGTCTGACTCATAGATTCCAAAAGTAACTAGAGCAAAACAAAGCATTTTGTTTTACTCCCAAACTTGTTTCTCCTTAATCTTCTCACATCTAAGGAAACAGTATCAGCATTCACGCCAGCGGGTCAAGCCAAACATTCAGGAACCACTCTTGGATCCCTTTCCCTCACTTTCCAAATTCCAGTCCACTGCCAAGCCCTCCCTCCAGGATCCCCCTAAACTCACTCTGGGGGCTCCAGTCCCGGCCCCCGTAGCCTCTGGCCTGGCATGGTGCCGGTTGCCCCTCTGCTCTCCTCACTTGCTCCCTTGTCCCACAGCCACCCACGCTCCACACAGTGAAAACGAACTTGGTAAAAAAAAAAAAAGATGATAGCTATGACTCCTCTGATTAAACTACGCCAGTGACTTTCTCTTTCCTCATAAGCTCTAAACTCTGATTTAGCATGTCCACCTCTCATACCCTCCAGCCACACTGGCTTCTTCCATTTCCTCCAGGAGACCACACTCCTTCCCATCCAGGGCATTTTTTGAGCATGACCCTTCAGACCCAGGTCTTCACATGACTACCCCCCTTCTCACCATCTCCTTGACCAACTTAGCTAATGGATCTCCCAACCATGCTCCCCATTGCTTTCCCCCATCCCCATATTTAATGTTCTTGCACTATTTCCCTGTTTAGAATGTAACAGACAAACCAAACTGACCTTACCTGACCTATTTATGACTGAAACTCTAGAGAGACAGTGCCTAGGAAGAAGGAGGTACTCAAAAATTCTAATGGAATAAATAATTCCTATGGAATTTTATAACTCACCATTTTAGGTAATGTTTAGTCAAGAAGAGAGCCTGTTACTGCAGAAGCAGAAATATCAATAGAACAGGAACAAGATACTTGATACTGTTAAACAGATCTTGGGTCTTACCTAATTATAGACATCCAGAGGATCAAATTTAGGTTGATTTTAAACTGTAGGTTTAGATACATTTTCTGCTTATCCTGGTTTATGCTATTTTCTAATTCTTTCTCTGAAACAAAAATACTTGTTTTTTGAGAGAAGTTCATGGAAGTAGAAAGAATATAAACTAGCACTGCCTTCCAGATACCTTCATGGCTTCACTCTTCAATGCAAACAAAAACAAAAATATATATTTTTACCAGTTATTGAAGAGAAAATTGACTCTATAGTTATTCAATTAAATAAGTAATTATAAACAAATCTAATTTAAACAAATAATCCCATTTTAATATACTTACACTTCTAAAGAACATTGACCTAAAGTAGTGATAAAAATAGCTAACATTTACTAAGCTTTTTCTCTGCAGATGGTACAATCATAAGCATATTTCTTTTTCAGATCATTCAACCATCACAAAAAACTCTACATTATGTGCACTATTATTATCCTTATTTTACAGATAAGAAACTGAATCACAGAGAATTTAAGTAACTTGCTCAAAGTCAGACCATCAGTAAGTTTGACAAAAAGTCAACTTCATGGAGGGGATCAAGGCAAGATGGCTGACTGGAGCCAGCTTTCCACAGAGGCTCCTATCCAGAAGGAGAATTAAAGGACAGTGAGCCAATGGTTTGGAACTGAGCCAAAAGAGAAAGTTGAAGAACACACATCAACCCTACTGAGGTGAGCGGCAACCCCAAGGATACAAACAAAAGGTACAAAATCCATCGCCAAGCGGATGGGAGTCGCCTCACCTATGAGAATGGCTCACAGTATACTTTCTACAAACAAGTGAGCAGAGTTCATATATCCTCCCATTTTATCCTACGGGAGAGACCCTCTAAAAAACGGACCTCCTTCCCCTACTAGGGTGCCATGGTATTCTCTTGCCAGGAACAAAACTGTATAAAACTGTATATATTCTCTACCTACAATTCTGAACTCACAGCACTCCCCTCCACTCTCACCCTGAGGTCTGGAAGCCTGTCCCCCATGGTGTCCAGATTCTTGGGCATTTTCTCAAGAGGTGTAGATAGGGTATGGGCTGTTGCTGGTCTGTGCTGATTCTGTGGCATGGGAGTAAGGAGAAGTTGGTCAACTGAGAGGGAATCATACAGGAGAGGTGTTGCCTCGAGGCACAGAACAGCAGCTGCAGCCGTAGGAAGAATAAGGCTTACACCCCTGGGGATATTTTGGAGAGACACTCCCAGTCTCTCTGGGCAACCAGAGGAAGCCAGGCATCTTCTCCAGTGGCAGCCACTGCTAGAACAAATCTAAGATGGAAACACAGGCCCTATGAGTAAAGGGTATGCCTGAAGTGGTACCGGCCTGGGCGGAGTGCGGGGACTAGAATACATGTGCACAGAGGACTCCCAGGGCAGAGCTGACCCAGGGGACTGCTTTGCTGAGCCTAAGATGCACTCGACCCTCAGGGGATCTGAGACAAAGATAGGCAGGCAGAAGCTGCAACTGACAGCTGAGAGTGAGCTCTAACGTGCCTGCTCCAACACAGACTGCAGCCAAGACTGGGCAGCAGCACAGACCGGGGCTGAGTCACAGTTTCTGTGAATTCAAACAGCATCTGATCTGCAGGGGACTATAGGTGGGACATAAATAAACTCTGTGAAATTGTTCTGTTCTGTGAGCAACATCAATCAGGGGCAGGGCTGGAACTGAGTGAACTGCCCCAGCCTCCATTAAGCACCCAAGGTTGTCAGGCCTCACCTCCCCCTACCTGATAGTGGCAGAGAGTGGTGGCCTGGCATGGGAGATGTAGATCTCCTTGTGATGCAGGCAGGTGCAAACCCCTGGAGCATCTGTTCATTGGAGGGAATTGGGTCACATCCCTGCAGGGTTACCAGTAACTGGGTGTGACAGAGATGCAAGGTGAGGAAGGAGGCATCACCTTCCCAGACTAATTTATTTGCCAGGTGGGTCCTTCTGACCTCCCGGAGCACTGGCGTGAGTCATACTTGAGCTGCCAGCAGATCCCTGCCATCTAGTTGCCGGAGACCTTTAGAACTCTCCCACCTGAGACTGGTGCTGACTGGGACAATTGATTTGGACCTCTTGAACTGGGCCAATCACCTGAGGACTACCCTAAGTGGTACCCTGGGTGTGTGGTTGTGGGAAGGTTTGATTTTTCTTTTCTAATTGTTGCTTGTGGGGGCCAGGGTGACTTAATTACTGGTATTTCTCCACAGCTGAGACTACAACCCAGAATAACTGATTCACTAGGGTAGGACAGAGACCAGATGAAAACAAGACAGAGCCAATTAGCCACACCACACCAAGCAGGTCCCCAGTTTCTCAGGCCATATCACTGTATGGGTCCTTGGCAAAGCTCTAGGGGAAAAGGTATAGACACCAGTCCCAGCTTTTGAACAAAGGACTGGTTAATCACTACTCCAGGAGCCCACAACCCAACATCTTATTGCTCATCTAGCCAAACGATGTAAAATAATCATGGGGCAGAACCAGCAGAAAAGCTCTGGTAACATGAATAACCAGAATAGATTGACCCCCCCCCCCAAAGAAAGGATATGATGGACACAACTGAAGATCCCATTCATAAACAGATGGCTGAGATGTCAGAAATCTAATTCAGGGTTTGGATTGCTAATAAGATTAGTAGAATAGACGTAAAGTTGGAATTAGAAATTTAAGGAGCATTTCAAAAGTTGTCTCAAAAACTGAATGAATTCAAAGACAAAATCACCAATGATTTTGACACATTGAGACAAGAAGTTGCAGCCCTCAAAGATCTGAGAAATACAGTAGGATTCCTCAGTAACAGAATGGAGGAGGCAGAAGAAAGAATTTCTGACATTGAAGATAAAGCTTTTGAATACTCCCAAACTCTCGAAGATGAAGAGAAATGGAGAACAAAAACAGATCATTCTCTCAGAGATCTCTGGGATAATTCTAAGAAAACTAATATTCGCCTTATAGGAATCCCTGAAGGCAACAAAGTTACTTCGCAGGGTACAGAGGCTCTTCTTCATGAGATTATGAAAGAGAATTTTCCAGACATAACAAGAGATTCTGAAATTCAGATAGCAGACATTTTCAGAACCCCAGCATGACTCAACCTAAATAAGACATCCCCCAGGCTCTTCATAATAAACTTCACTAAAGTTAATATGAATAAGAAAATTCTAAGAGCAGTCAGACATAAGAAAACCATAACCTACAAGGAGAAGAATATTAGAATAACTGTAGATCTCTCTGCTGAAACCTTTCAAGCTAGAAGAGGATGGTCATTGACTTTTAATCTCCTGAAACAAAAGAACTTTCAACCCAGGATCCTGTATCCAGTTAAACTGAGTTTCATTTATGATAGAGAAATTAAATACTTTAATGACATTCACATATTGAAGAAATTTGCCATAACTCTAACCCAACTCTCCAGGAAATTCTCAGACCTGTCCTCCCTAATGACCAGCGCAATCCTCCACCACAAAAGTAAACTCACTCAGAAATTTTTGATCAAATTCCAACTTCCACACTGGTGAAAGGATTAAAAACATCCATTGGACTGTTGAAAAACTCAATACCCAAAATTCTACCAAGATTATCAATATTCTCAATTAATGTGAATGGTTTAAATTGTCCTCTAAAGAGGCACAGGTTGGCTGACTGACAAAAACTCAGGCCAGATATTTGCTACATTCAAGAATCTCATCTTACCTTAAAAGATAAATATAGACTCAGGGTGAAGGGATAGTCATCTATATTCCAGGCAAATGGAAAGCAGAAAAAAGCAGGGGTTGCAATTTTATTCGCAGATACAATAGACTTTAAATCAACAAAAGTAAGGAAGGATAAGGATGGTCACTTCATATTTGTTAAGGGTGATACTCAATATGATGAGATTTCAATAATTAATATTTATGCACCCAATCAGAATGCACCTCAATTTATAAGAGAGACTCTTAACAGACATGAGCAACTTGATTTCCTCCATAAACATAATAGTCAGAGATTTTAACACTCCTTTGGCAGTGTTGGATAGATCCTCCAATAAGAAGCTAAGCAAAGAAATTTTAGATTTAAATTTAACCATTCAACATTTGGATTTAACAGACATTTACAGAACATTTCATCCAAACAAAACTGAATAAACATTCTTCTCATCAGCCCACAGAACATACTCCAAAAACAATCACATATTAGGTCACTAGTCTAAACTCAGCATATTTAATAGAATAGGAATTAGTTCCTTGCATCCTCTCAGACCATCATAGAATAAAAGTGGAACTAAGTAATGACAGGAATCTGCATACTCATACAAAAACATGGAAGCTAAATAACCTTATGCTGAATGATAGCTGGATCATAGATGAGGTTAAGAAGGAAATTACCTAATTTTTGGAACAAATTGACAATGAAGACATGAATTATCAGAACCTCTGTGATACCACAAAGGCAGTCCTAAGAGAGAAATTTATAGCACTGCAAGCCTTCCTCAAGAGAATGGAAAGAAAGGAAGCTAACAACTTAATGGGACATCTAACAGGAAAAGGAAGAAGATTCCAATCTCTAACCAAGCAGGAGAAAAGAACCAAAATTAAGCAGAATTAAATGAAATTGAAGACAAAAGAATTATACAACAGATCAATAAATCAAAAAGTTGGTTTTTTAAAAAGGTAAGTAAAATAGATAAACCTTTGGCTAACCTAACCAGGAAAAAAAGAGTAAAATCACTAATTTCATCAATCAGAAATGGTAAAGATGAATGAATGAATATTACAAGAAACTTTATGCTCAGAAATATGAAAATCTGAAGGAAATTGACCAATACTTGGAAGCATGCCACCTTCCAAGCTTTAGCCAGAATAAAGTGGAAATGTTGAACAGGCCTATATCAAGTTCTAAAATAGCATCAACTATACAAAATCTCCCTAAAAAGAAAAGCCCGGGACCAGATGCCTTCACGTCAGAATTCTACCCCTTTAAAGAAGACTAGTACCTATATTACTCAACCTTTTCCAAAATATAGAAAAAGAAGGAATACTACCCAACACAATCTATGAAGCAAATATCACCTTGATCCCTAAACCAGGAAAAGACCCAACAAGAAAATTATAGACCAATATCATTAATGAATATTGATGCAAAAATATTCAACAAGATCCTAACAAACAGAATCCAGCAACACATCAGACAAATTATATACCATGACTAAGTGAGTTTTATCCCAGGGTCTCAAGGTTCATTCAATATATGCAAATTTAGAAATATAATCCAGCACATAAACAAATTAAAAAACAAAGACCATATTATTCTCTCAATTGATGCAGAAAAAGCTTTTGATAATATCCAGCATCCCTTCATGATCAGAACACTGAAGAAAATTGGTATAGAAGGGACATTTCTTAAACTGATAGTGGCCATCTACAGCAAACCCACAGCAAATATCATATTAAATGGAGTTAAATTGAAATTATTTCCACTTAGATCAGGAACCAGGCAAGCAAGGATGCCCACTATCTCCAATGCTCTTTAACATTGTAATGGAAGTGTTAGCCATTGCAATTAGGGAAGAAAAGGCAATCAAGGGTATCCACATATGGTCAGAAGAGATCAAACTTACTCTTTGCAGATGATATGATACCATACCTGGAAAATCCCAGGGACTCACCTACAAATTTCTTAGACATGATCAAGGAATACAGCAGCATCTCAGATTGCAAAATCAACACTCATAAATCTGTAGCCTTTATATATGCCAACAATAGCCAAGCTGATAAAATAGTCAAGGACTCTATTCCATTCACAGTAGTGCCAAAGAAGATGAAATATTTGGGAGTTTACCTAACAAAGGACGTGAAAGATCTCAATAAAGAGAACTATGAAACTCTAAGAAAAGAATAGCTGAAGATGTTAACAAACAGAAAAACATACCACACTCATGGCTGGGAAGAATCAACATTTTTAAAATGTCCATACTAACCAAAGCAATATACAGTTTTAATGCAATCCCTATAAAAGCTCCACTGTCACACTTTGAAGATATTGAAAAAATAATACATTGTTTTATACGGAATCAGAAAAAAACCTCAAATTGCCAAGACAGTACTCAGAAATAAAAGCAAAGCAGGAGGAATAACACTGATAGTGATCAAAACAGCATGTTACTGGCACAAAAACAGAGAGGTAGATGTATGGAAGAGAATAGAGAACCAAGAGATGAATCCAGCTACTTACCGTTACTTGATCTTTGACAAGCCAATTAAAAACATTCAGTGGGGAAAAGATTCCCTATTTAACAAATGGTCCTGGGTGAACTGGTTGGCCATCTGTGGAAAACTGAAACTGGACCCACACCTTTCACCATTAACTAAGATAGACTTGCACTGGATTAAAGATTTAAACTTAAGACATAAAACTATAAAAATACTAGAAGAAAGTACAGGGAAAACTCTTGAAGAAATCAGCCTGGGTGAATATTTTATGAGGAGGACCCTTCAGGCAATTGAAGCAACAACAAAAATACACTACTGGGACCCGATCAAACTAAAAAGCTTCTGCACAGTAAGTAAAGCAAGCAGACAGTCCTCAGAATGGGAGAAGATATTTGCAGGTTATGCTTCTGCCAAAGGTTTAATAACCAGGATCCACAGAGAACTCAAACGTATGAGCAACAAAAGAACAAGTGATCTCATCTCAGAGTGAGCAAGGGACTTGAAGAGAAACTTCTCTGAAGACAACAGGTGCATGGCCTACAGAAATATGAAAAACGCTCATCATCCGAGAAATGCAAATCAAAACTACTTTGTGATATCATCGAACTCCAGTAAGATTAGTAGCCCACATCACAAAATCCCAAAACCAGAGATGTTGGTGTGAATGTGGAGAAAAGGGAACACTCATACACTGCTGGTGGGAATGCAAACTAATATATTCCTTTTGGAAAGATACTTGGAGAACACTCAGAGATCCAAAAATACAACTGCCATTCAATCCTACAATTCTTCTAGTAGGTATATATCCAGAAGACCAAAAATCACATTATAACAAAGACATCTGCATCAGAATGTTTATTGCAGCCCAATTCATAATTGCTAAGTCATGGAAGAAGCCCAAGTGCCCATTGACACACAAATGGATAAATAAATTGTGGTATATGTATACCACGGAATATTATGCAGCCTTAAAGATGGAGCCTTTACCTCTTTCATGTTTACATGGATGGAACTGGAACATATTCTTCTTAGCAAAGTATCTCAAGAATGGAAGAAAAAGTATCCAATGTACTCAGCCCTACTATGAAACTAATTGACAGCTTTCATATGAAAGCTTTAACCCAATTATAGCCCAAGAATAAGGAGAAAGGGGCAAGGGTGGGGAGGGAAGGGGGAAGGCTGGGTAGAGGAAGGGTAATTGGTGTGACCACACCTACAGTGCATCTTAGAAGGTACAGGTGAAACTTACTAAATGTAGAATATAAATGTCTTAACACAATAACTGAGCACATGCCGTGAAGGCTATGTTAACCAGTTTGATGAAAATATTTCAAATTGTATATAAACTAGCACATTGTACCCTATGATTGCATTAATGTACATAGCTATGATTTAATAAAAAAATTTTTTTAAAGTTCAACTCCATGGATACAAATGCCAAGGTTTAACTCTAATACTGTACTACACAGTCTCATTAGGATGGAGTTAGGCCATTATGTTAGAAAAAGCCTTTATAAAATTCCTGGCCACTTTGGCCAATCACAAAGTTTGGAACACAACAGGCATTTGATAACTTTATAGATACTATTATTTTAAAACAAATCATATTTATTTATTTATTTATGTTCTGTTACCCTGGGGAGAGTGCCCTGGTATCACAGATGGCTCATGGCAACCTCAAACTCTTGGGCTCAAGCGA
Source organism: Arctocebus calabarensis (assembly GCA_963573935.1). Taxonomy (NCBI): domain Eukaryota; kingdom Metazoa; phylum Chordata; class Mammalia; order Primates; family Lorisidae; genus Arctocebus; species Arctocebus calabarensis. The sequence goes on along the minus strand of CAUYON010022964.1, from coordinate 8,883 downwards.
TCCTCTTGCCTCAGCCTCCCAAGCAGCTGGGATTACAGGCACCTGCCAAACACACAGTTTTTTTCTATCGGTAGTAGAGATGTGGTCTCATTCTTGCTCAGGCTGATCTTGAACTCATGAGCTCAGGTTATCATCCCAGCTTGACCTCCCAGAGTGCTAAGATTATAGGTATGAGCCACCATGCCTGGCCAATAATATCCTAATGACATTTTATTTCTATATAACCTGAGAGAAGCAGATTCAGGGGATACTATTCCCTACCAAGGAACAAATTTCAGGTCTTTGATGCTGAATTTGTTAAGAAGAATTTCTCAGTGCAGAAGTCAAGCTATCAGCCTGGGATCAGGTGTTCAGAGGTCAAGATTCAGGAAGAAATTGAAGGAGCAAACAGAAAGTCCAATGGGGAATATAAGAGGTGAAAAATCACATTGTCAGATTACCTTCAGATACACTGTGGAATAAGGCCTGATACATAAAGTCAAGGTCAGGAACAACCAAAATCAGAGTGCAGGAGCCAAAGGAAATAGCAGGTTTCAGAATGGTATCAGAAGGTCAGAGAAAGACCAGAGGGGGGAACTTCCCGCCACACCTTGCTCTTGCTCACACACTGACCCCATGTTCTCAGAGCCCTGTATCTCTCCACAGGCCCTGCCAACTCCACTTTATGGCAGAAAAAACTGATTTGTGTATGTAGATAACTTTAGAGAACTTCCAGAGAACCCCCTTGTAATGAGGACTAGAAATAGAATTTATCTTTGGTGCTTTTCTAAGAAAAATCTAAGATGACTAAGAGTGCTATCCCAACACTAAGAGAAATCATATCTTCTATGTTTTTGCTCCTATATGTTTTTTTCCTGTCTCACTGAAAGGTAAGCCTTAGGAAAAAGAATAAAAGGGGAAAAGCCAAGAATGTCATCAATGTAGTCTCAATCTTGATGATCAATTTCCTCTCATCAGCAATGTCTCAGCTATGTGTAGATAGTCTCAAGGGGAGACAATGACTTATCTAAGGTTGGGGGAGCTGGGAATATGCCATAGCTTCCGGGTGTATTTTTTAGTAAGGAATCAGAAGTACAATCCAGAAAATAAGTCTTTATTAAGTAAAATCTGAAAATCTTATGTAAGAAGCACATGGAGGGTATTAAAAAAGAGCACCGCTTATAACTGCAGAAGTCAAATATGACTTGAGTATTACAAATTTAATAGTTTTTTTTCTTTCTTAAAATGTGTACACATATTTTGTCACTCCCTGTGTGTGCGTATATGTGTGCATAGTTTTAGTATAAAAAAATGAAAAATAGTTTTTACCCAAAGATCACCATTTACAACATTATCAAAAGGCATTTCCTTTTGATAATGGAACACTTGTTTTGTTTGTTTGTTTTTAATTTTTATTAAATCATAGCTGTGTTCATTAGTGCAATCATGGGGCACAGTGTGCTGACTTCATATACAATCTGAAATATTTTCATCAAACTTTTTAACATAGCCTTCATGTCATTTTCTTAATCACTATATGAAGACATTTGTATTCTGCATTTAGTAAGTTTCATAGTAAGTATAGCAAGCAGACAGCCCTCAGAATGGGAGAAAATATTTGCAGGTTATGCCTCTGACAAAAGTTTAATAACCAGAATACACAGAGAATTCAAATTAGCAACAAAAGGACAAGTGATCCCATCTCAGGGTAGGCAAAGGACTTGAAGAGAAACTTCTCTAAAAGAACACTCGTAAGAGAATTTATTAAAAACAACAGCTGTCTTCTAGCCTCTGTATTTTTATATTTTTATTGATACATCATACTTGTACATATTTTGTGGGTACATATTTGGATACATGACTACAATGTATAAAAATTAAATTGGGGTAATTGGGATATCTACCATCTCAAACACTTAATGTTTTCTTTATGTTACAATTGTTCTCTTGATTCACTTCTTATATCCTATTGTGCTTCACACAGTCTCTATGAAAGGGAAAAAGAATAAGGAATCACTTCCAGGTTAGACCTGGAAGGGGAAAAGACATGAAAACCTCTTCTTTTTAAACTGGGGGATTATTTCTCAGAAATGGCTCAAAAGGGAATTGAGATATCCATGAAGTAATATGTCAGACTTCTGAACCATGACACCGGGATTTTCTGAATAGCAAATCTAAGTTTATATCTTCCTTTAACTTCTTCAGGAATAAGTTTCCAGTTGAGAGTTCCATCTATAAAGTAATAGAAATTATCTGCTCATAGGCACCAAGAGAAGGAAATTTCCTAGTATAGAAATCTATTACCTCATTATCTAGTAAAAATGTCCACATATTTTGGATTATAAATGTCACAGATACATCCAAAGTCATCATTTGCCCATCATTAATATTCATGTTGCTGAAACCAACCAGATTATCCTGGAATTGCTCATAAATCAGGCAGAAATGGGGGGCAGACAAAAGAAAAGGGAATGAGAAGAGATAAAGAACTCAGGGATATATTGAACACAAGAGAGGACTTCATTCATTCAGTCTAACATCTGCTCAGCCTGAAGTGGAACCACCTGTTAGTTTATTAAATTGTAGAATTAATTTATGTGGAAATAAGAGAAGAGAAGAAAAGGAGGCTTTAATTCGTACCCCCTGAATCCTCTATTTACTCCTATCTTTCAAAACAAGCCTTTCATGAGTAGGAGTTGGTACCATGAACACCTAGCCCATTATATAATTGAAGAAATGAAATGTGTCCCTTGACTGTTACATAGAAACACTGCCTGTAACGTTTTCATCAGCCATTTCCTCCCGCCCTCCTTAGAGAAAGAGCAGTGCCACCTCCCTGAGCCCCAGCAAAATGTGCAAGGCTAAAAATCCTTCAAGATTTTAGCAACACCAAGAAAGCTCTTACCTTCTAAATATGCAACTATGTATCCACATTCGTGGATATTTAGGGGGGATATTTGACGGCCTCCTCAGTGGAGCAGATGAGAATGATAGAGCTGTAGCTGAGGATCATTAGAAGCGCAGCTCTGAGTAACGCAGGAGTCTCCATTAACCTCTCTGCCTCCTTTAATGAAAGACATCCTGCTGTGCTTCCTTCAATATTCTCAAATCTCAGGATCTCAAATTTGCTGAATTAAAGTGGTGGATATTATATTTACAGTTGATTTCCTCCTATGTTTGCCAAAAATGTCAGCTGGTCATCAAGGAGCCTGACTCTGAAAGGCGATTGGAAGAGCTGCACAGACTTCTATATGAATGTGGATTGCTATCTTCTGGTATCTCCATCTTTTTATCACCCGGGGACTGGTTACCTGTGTTGATCACAATCACCTGGGGCACTGTGTACGCCAGCCTCTCCCAAGGTTTGATTTCCAGCTACAATTATCTAGGATTTTCCTTTAAAGAGGGGTAGGGGAAGGAAGACTTCCCAAAAAGTTGCATTTTACTGTTTATTCAAACTAATGTTTTCCTTTTCTAAAGATTATTGGTTTCATGTAACCCAGACCAAAGCAATTCTTCATGTATAATTAAGGCTCATAAACTGACCTGGGTAAAAATGATAAGAGATTATTTCAAGTGGCATGTTTCTTGTCTCCGGGAAAGGTACCCCCAAAATTGAGGCCAACTTTCCACAAAGCTTTTATAAAATGCAGGGAGAAGCCAACTTTCCCTGGAGATTTATCCAATTACACGAACTACGGGGTCTTACCCTAAGAGAGAGGAGCATTCAAAATTGTGTTTTTCTGATCATGCCAGAGAGTATAAAGGGAGAAATCTAAGAAATTCAATTATCTCCCTAGTTGTCACTCAGCTTTGGGACTAATATAATTGGCTATAAATAGTACAAGCACATTTCAGACAGAACCTCTGTGGGTTTCATTACAAATACCCTTGCCACTGAGTTGCTAACAAATGAACTTGCCATGTGGGTTAGAGTTGCAATTGCAAAGAAGTTACTTTGTCATCCATTAGTTTTCCTAATTTTCATGGTATTCTTTACATATTCTAATTAATGTCCCAAGCATAATATTTTAAGCATGCATTGCCTTTTCAATGCACACCACAATGACCTTTAAAAGTAACCATTTAAAATCCAAAGCAAAACGCTTGATTACCAACTCAGCACTACACCGTATAACTTCTCTCTTTTTAGTGCTTCTGAAATTTAATGGAATTCTATGCCAGAAGAGGATATGAGTATAACTGGTTAATGTAATAGAGCTCTAATTCCCAAAGGATCATGCTAATGGCCCCGTTCTGATTTTGCCTACGTGGGATTTCCCTTGACCACACTCCAGTGAAGACGTCCTAACTGAGAAATGGGGAAAACTACAGCTCTCCACTTCCTGAACTGCACAGAGAGGGCAAAAAATGAAATTTGTTAATTTTATCCTAACTAGGACTTTGAAAACCAAAACAGGTTGATAAAATATTTGAAAAGTACTACGAAGGATGAGGCTTTTATAACCATGCCCACGTGGGTGAGCAAGCCCAGATGTATTTTGAAGTTACCAGTGTTCCAAAGGGTTTTTCAAATGTTTCAAGTTTAACCAAACCTTGAACACATTGTGCCAAGTACTATTTTCCTTTAAGTTTCAAACCCATGTGAATTTTAAGGGAAATTAAATCCATATGTTTCTGATTCGGTTTTACTTAAATCATTAAAATGCTGTTTCAGATGAGCCATTTGACTTCGAAGAAGCTTTTCTTCACAAACTCCTTTATGCCTTTTTGGTGTGGGGTCAAAAACAGGAAGTCCTACTTTGATGATGATAAATTAATTGTGGCATCAAAACTGCAAATCGAAACCCCAGCATGCTAGCAATGCTTCAGCAGTTGACAGATTCATTTTCCAAATTTTAAGTCAGGAAATGTTTCTATTTTTCTTTGCCAGCATAGTCTAAGAAACCATGTATCTCACCTGCAAGCACCGTGCTTCATAGAATTCAGATCCAGGGTTCTATTTATCAATTTTGCAAAAGGCATTATTTTGGAGCACCATTGAATTTGGTCAATCTTACCTAAGGAAAACTTAGAATGTATACACACATTTCTTCCTACTTCATCCAAATGTAGCTATCCTGGAGAAGTGTCTCATAAGTCCTGTGCAAAACCTGATAGGAAATTACCTGGGATATTGCAAGGAAAATAGTCATAACATCATGGGTCTCACCTCGTCTGCCTCTTTCTTTCACATTTCACATTAAGATCCTTCTTTAAATGGCTTCCATCCCTCCTCATCACCTCTAACTTCAAGTTTCACAAACCTTCCTACTTTTTAAGCAAAAAGAAAAAGAAAAGGAATGCCTCCTCACCTCCTCTGGCTATCTGCACATCCCTCCTTCCACTCCCATCCTCCTGAATTTAAGCCCATTAGCCATTGCTCCTTACCTCTACTGGCCCCTTGCCTCCTGCTGATAAATCTCCAAACTTACATTCTTATCATCAATCTTGAATAGTTATGGATATCCTGAATATTTTTCCACCACTTCAAACTCAATTTGATGACAATTTATACCAAATTTACTCCCTAATGATGAATTCTCCACTTCTTTAAGGGTTACTGAGCTTGAAGCTACTTTGCACCTATCTAGGCAGTCTTCACTTTTTGCAATTTGGTGTAATAATGCACCTTGCATTCTCTCCCACCAGCTTCATCTCCACCACTCAGCCTTTCATCACCTCATAATTGCACCTACTAAATTATCTGTTTGTCTAGGTTTTCTGACTCCCAGCTATCTTCACTAACATATTAACGTTTCTGAAACACAAATTTTCCAGTTTAACTACTCTAATTGAAAACTGCATTGGCTCTCTATTACCAACAGAATAGTTTAAACATCTTAATCTTGCATACTTAATGAGATTAAATGTTCTTTGTAATCTAGCTTCACTTAAATTTTTATGAATTCTCTCTTCTTGGTCAAGTGATCAACTAATTGTACTTTGAACATAATTCCTCCCCACCCCCTACCTTCTGCCTTTCCTCCACTCTACCCCTAAATTTTCCCTGTCCAGTAAGATTCAGCATTCATCCCTTCTCACCCATGAGGCTTTCCAAGATTAGGCTTTCCCAGTCAAGACAATCTCCTCCCCTTGCCATACCTTTTGCAAAGATCTGAATTTACTGTTCATTTCCGTAGCTATAACTTATATCCATAACTACAATTTAAACTCCTTAATGTCAGAGACCATCTATTGCTCACATGTTCCAATAATGACTTGACTGAGTATACTACTGACAGCAAAAAATAAACAAAACTAGCCATCATCTTTAAAATGAAACAGTTACTACGTGTAAGTCTTTTAAATATGACCAGTTAATGTTTGCCTTATATATCCCTCAGCACTGCAAACTTTTGACATCATTTTCTCCATACCATACATTGATGAGAAGGAAAACTACTTCAGTCACACCACAATTTGATATGCTAATAAAACCAGGTGATTTCACTGCATCTATAAGTATAAAAAAAATCTAAATGTGGAAATTACATAATAAAATAGGCTTGTACAAGTTCATGTATGATCATTTAACAGAGATTATGTTCCAAGTTCCAGACTAAGTCTTGTACACATATTATATCATGTAATCTTCACAATAACCCTATAATGTAGGTATTATCTCATTTTACCAATGAAGAAAGATAGAGGTTCACAGAGCATGCAGAACCTGTTCAAATTTACGGAATCTATAAACGGAATAGCCAGGTTGAAAACCCAGCACTAGTGGGATCCAGAGCCAAAGACTTCAACCCTTATCTGGTTTATGTCACTCAACTACATCTGTTCGATGTATGCACAGGGTGTGGCTCAGCTTATTGTCACAAAAAGTTAAATCTTTACTTTAAATTTTATTGCATAGTAGCTTCCAGTCTAGTAAAAATAACATAAATTTTTGTACAATGACTTCAAATTAAACTTGGTTTTAGAAATCCCCAAAACCCAACAACACTTTATGTCTTAAAACAGAGGCCAAAAAAAAGAAAAAAATCACTGATCTGAATAAAAATACAGCCATGGTTTAAACATCATTTGAGGGGAAGTAAATTATATGTGAGATAATGAAAGATGTCCTAGATGAAGAGTCTGGAGAGATGCAATTTCACAACTTGGCATTTATGCAGATCACTCACTTGACCAAGGCAGATGGCCCCTGTGGGCTTCTCTTTCCTCATCTGTTGAATGAACTAGGAGATCCCTTTTAGATTTAAAATTCCTTGATCCAACCAACATTCAAGGCCAAAGTGTTGAGAGATAGCAAATATTTTCTGAATATTTTCCAAACCCTCAAGAGATTTTTTAAAATCTAAGTTAGTCCAAACCCTCAAAAACATTATATCTAAAACTCAAGCCCATTACCAGTATAATCATGCTACTTAACTATGGTTCACAAACAGAAACTCTGGGTCATAATTATTCATGTATTTGTAGGACTTCCTAATAAACAGTAAGCTCCTTGAGGAAAAGGACTGATATTATTTAATCCTCCACCCTCAATGCCCAATGCAGGTACAAACATTATACATACCAGCTGCCTAAAAAGTTAGGATTTGGGTATCTATAAATAATACAAGTAACCACAATGACCTATGCTAATTCAGAAAAGAAAGAGCAGCAATAAATAATGCCACCCCCAAGACATTTTTCCAGAACAAACAGTAATTAAGAAATAGATACAAATTGTGCCCCTCCTGTCCACCTTCTTATCTAGTAGCTCTCAAATGTGGATTGCAGGTGGTTATTGATGTGTGAAAATGTTCCACCTCCAATCAAGAATTCCAGAAGTTTGTATATGGCATCTACTACAAATGTAACATTCATCTCAAACAAATCAGTTAGAGAAGCAATAGTTGCTCTTAATTTAGATCTACTTTTCTTACTGAAATATCAACCAAGTTCATATTTTAATCAAATATTCATGCATCTACTTATCATCAAAAATATGAACTTGGTTGATGCTACAATAGATATCAAAAAACATACATCTCAGAGAATCAACTGTAAGTTATTAGTATTAGTAAGAAAAGTAATTAAGGTAGCCAGACACAAGATAAACATATAGAAATAATTTCTACGTGGCAGTTAAATATACTTTAGAAAATATAGTGAAAGGTAAGATACCTTCATCAAGAGCAAGTAGTTTTTTGCCATAAAGTAATTTTTTGGCATAAAGTTTTTAAGACATGAATAAGAACTATATGGAGAAAACTTTAAAACTTTATGAAAGGACACAGTAGAATGTTTTATTAATTGGAAAAGCATACCTAGTTCCCAAATAGAATGACTCAGTATTTTAAAAGTATAAATCCTTTCCTCATATAAATCTATGCTTTTAATTCAAACAAAATAAAAATCTCCATAGTAAAATTTTATGAAACTTGACAAGCTAATTCTAAACTTCCTTAAAAGCAAGAAAGTTTGAAAAAGAGCAATGTGACAGTATTTATCCTACCAGATATCAAAATATATTTGGGAGATGTGGTAATTAAAACAGTATCATGTTGGTTTATAAATAGATAAATGGGTAAATAGTGGAATATAATAAAGTTTTAAAACAGGTCTCTGTATCCATAAGAATGTGCTTTATTATAAACAGGGCATGGCAAACGCAAAAGGGAATGTGGAGACCAAAGTAAATGTTACTTAATAATTTCCACTTAAGAATTAAGAGTATGAAAGAAGAGCTTTTAAATCTTGAGGCAGAAAAGGCCTTCCTAAGCAAGATAAAAAAAATTACAAACCACAAAAGTATTAGTTTGAGTACTTAAAAAAATTTTTTTTTTTTTTTGAGACAGAGCCTAAAGCTGTCACCCTGGATAGAGTGCTGTGGCTTCACAGCTCACAGCAACCTCCAATTCCTGGGCTCAAGTGAGTCTCTTGCCTCCACCTCCCAAGTAGCTG
>CAUYON010022962.1:0-35166 GCA_963573935.1 Arctocebus calabarensis | reverse complement strand
GCAACCAAAAAATAGCCGGGCGTTGTAGCGGGCACCTGTAATCCCAGCTACTTGGGAGGCGGAGGCAAGAGACTTGCTTGAGCCCAGGAATTGGAGGTTGCTGTGAGCTGTGATGCTACGGCACTCTATCCAGGGTGACAGATTGAGGCTCTGTAGCGAAAAAAAAAAAAAAAAAAAAAAAAAAAGGTGGGAAACTTTCCTAATATTCTAGTTAGTATTACTAGATATGAAAACCTGACAAACATCACAAGAAACAAAAATTAAAGGCCCATGTCAGGAGTATAGACTTCCCATTCCCCAACTAAATACAACTGGATATGTATGTGCAAAAAGTTAAGATGCACCTCTACCTCACACCAAACTCAAAATTTAACTCAAAATGAATCATAGACTTAAGGGTAAGGGCTAAACCTGTAAAACTCTTAGAAGACGGAGGTTTAACTCTTCATATCCTTCTATTAGGCAATAGTTTTTTAGATATCATGCTAAAACACAAACGAAAAAAAGTAGGTAAATTGGGTATCATCAAAATTTAAGAAAAAATGTTGTGCTTTAAAGAATGCCGTCAAGGAACTTAAAGGAAACTTACAGAATGGGAGAAAATATTTGTAAATTAAATATTTAATAAGGGGTTGTACAACCTCTTGTACTATAACCTTGTATTTAGTAAGCAAGATACATTTAAAAATAACCCCTCAAAACTAAAAAAAAAGATAAATCATTTTAAACCTAGACAAAGAATTTGGCTTAACCTTTTTCCAGAGATGGTATTTAGTGACTAGTCAGCCCATGAAGACGCTCTGCATCATTAGTAATTAAGGAAAATGTAAACCAAAACCAGAATGAGATACCACTTCATATCCACTAGAATTGTAAATATAAGTAGAAAATAACAAAGCTAGATGAAGTTGTTGAGAAATGAGGAGACTTACACATTGCTGGTGCATTTATGCAGTCATTATAGGAAATAGTTTGGCTGTTTACGAAAATATCAAACGTAGATTTACTAAGATTGCTACACTCCTGGCAAAATATCCAAAAATACTGAAAATTTATCTGCATATGACATGGACAGAAATAGTCACGTTATTCAAAATATTCAAAATAGCATACACAATGGAAATAATGCAATTGTCTATGAACTGATGAATAAACAAAATATGGTATATGCATACATGAAATTGTATCAGGTAATAAAAAGACATGAAATGTTATTTGCTATGATGGCATGGTTGATCCTTAGAAGAATGTATGAGTGAAAAGAGCCAGATATAAAGGTCAGATATTATATTATTCCATATATGATTTATTTGGAATTTCCAGAATAAGCAGATTTATCAAGAGTATATAGATTGAAGTTTGCAAGGGCCTGGCAGGGAGCGGGAATGTGGGTGTTTCCTGTTGTGTAGGGCTCTTGGCGGGGGGTGATGGAAATGTTCTTTAGTTACCTAGTGATGGTCTTTGCACAATTCAGTGACTGTATTAACGTACACAGAATGGTACACTTTAAAAGGGTGAATGTTATGCTGTGTAAATTAAATCGAGTAAAGCTGTTATTATAAAAATTCTACAGTCGTCAGCCTATGTAAAGTGTAGTAATTTATTTATGAAAATTTAGAATAATCTTTTAGAAAATGTCATTTACATATTTGTGTACCATTCAATCAGTGCACATAAAGATTTCTCTGAGAATTCAGGTTGTATCTTTCCCTCTTTGGGTCCAGGATGCATCTCTTTAAATTTGTTATTGCCAAAGACACAATTTCAGGTTCATTTTATATCTCTCAGCACGTCATAAAAAGGTAGGAATGTTATTATTTCTCACAAGGCTATTTCTCTTAGGAATCTGTTTTTATTGTGACAGTAGTGCTCTTCCTACCTTGCTGTTCATGAATACCATTTTTATAATATTGATGGCATCATTACTTATGATGGTACATCCCCTGTCTTCCCTCCCGTGAATACTGGCTTCCAATGATTCTATCAAAGAATGCTTCTTTGCTCTTTTGGTGACAACTCCCAAATTCTTACTCAGAGTATGCTGGGAAACATGAAAATATGTTTTTTCTTGGTCACATTAAACTTTTGTAATTGGAATTTTATAACGTAAATATAAAACAACACATTTGACCTGATGAAACGTAGGTCCTCATCATATCATGTAAACTTTTCCTAGTGTTAAGGGTATCTCAGTCTTCCAAATGCCACACTTAGGGGATAGAACAGGTAAGGGACTTTGTGCAAGGCAAGAAGAGCAGGAATATTTATACAAAAACTATTTCTCCCTCTTGCTGACTTGGTCTACGATTGACCTAGTAAAGCATGATGTCATGATTGGAAAGAAAAAAATACATATCCTTAGGATCCTTCTAAAAGCCTCAGAGAAAATAAGCACGGCAGCCACTGAAAGACTGCCTGCTAAATTATGAAGACTAATGAACGTTGTGACGATCCTCTGTCCAGTAAAGGAGGACACTCCCGGAGGACACAGGGAGGTAACTCCTCCTACCACCACCCTGCTACCCTTGAGGGCTCCAGACAAAAGACAGTACTGGGGTGGGAGTGTGGCAATATCAACGGTGATAATTGACGGACCAGTAGGAGCTGCAGAATGAGCCCTTGCCTACAGCTCAAGCTCAAGATGCAATGAATAGTTAGTAGCTCAGATCCATGAACTCCTCTTGTGTTCAACATAAGTGAAAATAACCTAAACTCAGCATGATGGTAACACGCTGAGAGTCCAACTTTATGTTATCACACAGAAGAAATACCATGTCAGTCAGAGATGATTCACTTGTCAGGCTGTGGAGGGGTCTAAGGATGAAATTGTAGGTACACGTGCTAGAGCCTGTTGAGTAATCAGTCCACTGCACATGTGGGATCAGGGATCTAGAGGTATAAAGGGGTCTCCAGAGGCTGAAATGCTAATGGTGTCTCACATAGTTTTGGTGTGGGATTGGAACATTCTGCCTTAATGGCAAGGCCAGCCCTGTTCTATCTCTGGCCCTGGAAGGGGACTTAGAAAATTTTGAGAAAGCAATCCAAAGAGCAGGGGCTAGGATAGGATTCTTGCTTGGGGCTAAGGACAATGTTGTTTGAAGTATACGTATTCCAAACAAGCCCTGATGTGGCTCTTTTCATCCTTTACTTGTCTTTGGTGTAGAGGGAAAATTATTTTAAGTGCTGGCCAAAGAAATGTATAACTAACATTTGGAGAGCAAGGTTTATGGTATCTGGGATTCAGATTATAAAGCTCCCCTCTGAATGTTCACTGAGTCTGCTGCCTCGTCTGTTTCAGCACAGGCAGAGTGATAGGGCGATATTTTAGTATTAAATACAAGGTTATTCACTTTTTTATTTTTATGTTTGAGATTACTTTGTTCAATGATTCATTTATCTAATAAACACACATATATACTTAAAATACTTATTGAAATAAAATAAGTCTGTGTAGATCTAACCCACGTGTTGTATACATTGAGGGAAGGGTTATCCTAAACTCCTAACATCTCTCTTTGGACATTAAACTGTACATTGAGTATCTCAACATTTATGGGAAGTTGTGATCTCTTTCCTAATACTTGTCCTCAGCAAATGACAAATTTCCAGTGACAAATTTAATTTTTCCCTCCATATGTTGACTTTTCTTTATTTCCTTGTATTTTTTTTTATCTATACCCCACCAGTGTTTAGAAGGGGGGAACTCATCATACCAATTTAACGTTAAATTGCTTTTAATTTATATTTGAAATAATCGCTAGTGTTAATATCTGGTAAATTATATTTCTTTCCCCTGTTAGACCTCTGAACTTTTAGTTACTATCAAAATACGTTTACCTAAAAACATTTGTCACCTGGTAACCAGGATAGTTTTAAATTAAAATGCCTTATTTTTTCTGGTTTCTATGTCAGCTACTCTATACATCTCTCTTCCTAATAAATGCAGAATTACCAGATAATAAACTTTGACTTATGTTGAAGTTCACTGAACACGTTTTGTTATTTACATATTGCCTATTTAAGGGGAAAAACACCTTTTATTTACTTCTTACAAAATTATTCAATCCTCACAACATAAGATATAGAAAATAGTTCCTGTAATGCAAAAGTAATTTTCAAAATGTTTGGAATATTTATTCTGAGTAGCATCTTTCCATTTGGGCTTTGGGGAAAAATATTAGCAAGTGAAAGAGGATATGGAAACATAAAGAAGTCAGAATTGGTGATAATAAAAACAAAATCTTCATACTGAGTTGTGAGATTTATTTCAATGTATTAGAGAGGAATAAGAATGAAGAAGATAGAGGAGGAGAACAATAATGAATTTTAGGTTTAACTCTACGAATAATTTTTTCCTCAGTTTAGAGCCCAATATTGATTGAATCTTAGTGCATAGCAAACCTTAGGCTAAGAGTGGGGAAACCAGTATCACCATGAAAATCACAGTACAAAGCACAAAAAATATTACTGAAAGATAAAAACTCACATGGATTACAAGTTCAACTATAAGTGAACCTTTGACAAGGTTTGCAATCCTTACATGAAAGCATCAAACAGAGCTCCTACGCTACTGTAATTTGAGCCTAAAATTTTTTCATTAAATGTTAATTAAGAGTTGAAACTTGGTTGATAACAAAAGGATACCTGAGTACAAGGGAAGGTTGAAGATTATTAGGTTAGAGGTAATAGAAAGGACTAGGATATGATTTCAGAAGCGGGTAAAATGAGTGGAAGGTTGATTATAGCAGTGAAAATGCAGGATGATTGATGGCTGCAGCTAAAGTGAAGATGAATATCATTTTCCAGAGACTTCAGGAAGGCTGACTACACACACACCTAATCACCTCCACCTCCTCCTAATACTCAGAACCTCTGTGAATTGCTTCTAAACAAGAAAATGCAACAAAATGTCAAGCTCATGATTAAATTACTTGTAAGTTCAGATACCTAAGTTTGGGGACTCACCCTAGGAAAATTGTTACATACGTCTCTGTTGAATATCACTGAAGTCACTTTTTGGGCACTCCCCTGGGAAGCTATGCTTTGATGCCAGCACCTAGTTGACACTTCAAAGCAAATTTGGAGCTCTTTCTAAAATGGTCATCAAAGCTGTCATCATAGGAGGCCTGACAATTAAATCTGTGAACTAATCTTAGAAAAAATGCTAAATACCTCATTGCTGAATATAACTATGGTCACCTTCAATGTACTCCCCTTTGGCCATCTGGTGACCATAGTGATATTCAACAATGAGTTATACAGCACTTTTTCTAGGATGCCTTTGCTGTCCAACCTCATGCATGTTTAGTCTTTAATATATTTTCTTGGTTTCTGGCTTTCTTAAAACAAACTGCTGTGTTTTAAACTGCTATATGAAGAACTTCTTGCTATATGGCAAGGTTGTCTGACTGACAACTAGAAAAAAACTCAGGCCCTCAGTTCTGCCATTGACAAGGAACTGGGTTCTTTCAGCAATCACGTGAACTTGGAAGCAGACTCTTGCCCAGTTAAGACTTGAGATGAGACGGCAGCCCGGGATGACACTTTGATTCTGGTGTTTGGGAGAACCTGAAGCAGGGAGCTCAGCTAAGCTGTTCCTGAATTTCTGACCCCCTGAAAGAGTGAGACAGAACATGTGCTGTTTTAAGCCACTAAGTTCATGACAGTTCATAAGGCAGTATTAGATAATTAATATAGAAAGTAAGAATTAAGTGGGTGACAAATAAAGAAAAGGTGAATATGCTCATAGCAATTACTAACATGTCTTTTGATCGTGGATAAAATCTACTTCTTTAATCTTTGACTCTATATTGTTTTTAGATTAAAAATAGTTTATAAGATAAACTTAGTTTTAAATAAGTTTTAAGAAACCTATATTAATGCAAGGTATTAAATACACACTGTGGGCATCACCATCATAATTATTATGTAATATATTTTTGGAAACCACATGTTTTTAATACAGGTGTTGAGCTAATATGCACATAAGTACCACACACCTAGCACATTGGTTGGATCTCATGTTGTAATAGCTATTATTCTTAGTTTCAAGGAATAGAAGTATATCAAAATCTGAAGACTATTAGACAAAGCACAAAGTAAAAATTGTCTGACTCTCTATAAGGCTGACAACATCAACCTTTTATACTTTAGCAAATACTGCATTCCTCATTATGAGGTAACATGACACTAACATCTACTTCCTATAAATCTCATGTGCCCATCGAACATATCACTACTAAAAACTATCAATACAATCACAATTTTGCAAAATGTTTATTATCTCTTGTAAAACCACTGTGTGCTTATTACTATTTCACAGTTTAAGGTTAAACAGCATTTACTGATTTTGCTATTAGACTGATTTAACGGCATGTCAAATCCCTGGAATGGTAAAATACCTTCAAGTACATGGTATCTTTTATCCACAAATCCTTCCTATTTACAGCTATCAAAACATCATTACAAGCAAAAGGCAAGGAGATAGAAGTGAACAAATATATGCATTATTCATCAACAGTTTTTCTCTTCTGCTAGCTTTCTCAAAACCTTCTTTTCTTTGGGCAATGCCCAGAAGAATGCATTTAGATTAGTTTATTAACAAGATCATTAATCAGGAATCCATGTTCTGAGACATCTTGTTGAACAGGAAGAAAATAAGAGATGCCTATAGGAAGATGTGATATCTAATATGGTTGCAATGCGTCAGTAATTACCTTACTCATGATTTATTAATTTAATAATTCAGAAAATAAAAAGTAATGTCCTTATAATTAATATATACTTTATAAGCCAAAATAAATATTCTTAAAAATCATAAAGCTCTGCCTATGTCCTTGGTAGGAAAAAATAGTAGTTTCATTGACATTTCAAAATGATTTTTCTATTTATGAGAATTCTCTGTCTTATTAAAGATTGACATTGGAGGGCAGGGAGTAGTTCCAATCTTATTTTATGGATGAAAAAAACTGAGGTCAAGACATTCACCTAGGCCTGGAAAGGACAGTGAGTCCCATTTCTGCTTGATAACAATGATCTTTCCTCAATCACTATGTTAGATTGTCTTCTTACAGTGACTTGTGGTCCAAAAAAATATAAGTTTTGTAAATCTCAGTTTCCATTTCCGTAGGTTAAAATGGATAATACTCATTATCTAGATAATAGGACTGGAATGAAAATCATTAGATTTAAGAGATTTCAAACAACATACACATTTAAATATTAGTATTACTAATAATATAGTTTTAATATTATAATGATTGAATAGTAATCTCCACTATGACTATTTCATTCTGTAACATATAAAACTCACATCAACACTAGTCCCTTAAAAGATATGAAAGTTTTTGGCTTTATAGATCAGTTCTTATCATAATTCATGTTCAAATTCACAGCCTTTGGTTCCAAGAAAATATACACATGATCAGAATCCAACAAATATATTTGTTCTAGTGATGTTGTACAATTATATTTTCTACATTAGATATGTTATCTGATAACTAAGTTAGACACTATACATAAATTGTCTGAGTCTGGATAACACTGGGAATGTGGGGGAATGCAAAAATCTCTTCCTGCTTTCAATAAATAAAATTGATTTCACACCTTTCAAAGAACCTGAGATCCATAACATGTTACTCGTGTTATGCTGTGGTTACTAATTAAAATTATAGAGTAATTATTTCAAAAATCTTTTTAAAAATTTTTTTTGTATTAAATCATAGCTGTGTACATTAGTGCATTCATGGGGTACAATGTGCTGGCTGCATATACAATCTGAAATATTTTCATCCAATTGTTTGACATAATCTTCATGAGATTTTCTAGGTGAAATCTACTAAAAGCAGATTACAAAAATCTTTTATATTATTACCTGTTAACCCGTCTTTAAATATTCCTTGACATTCATTTTAAAAATTTCTGCAAAAACATATTTTATTCTATCATTGCAATAATTTTTTAATTCTTATTTATGAATCAAATATTTTGGATTGTGTTTTAGTAAGCAGGAAATGAGCTGTAATATGAGGGGTTGGGTAGGGGAATGCGGGAGGGGGAGAAGGAAGGAGTGGGGCTAGGAAGTCACAATGTATGGCACATCTCTCGAGTGTGGGACACCATTGCAAGAGGGACTTTACCTAACAACTGTAATCAGTATAACCTAATTCTTTGTGCCCTCAATGAATCCCAAACAATGAAAAAAAAAGAAGTTTCTTTGCAGTTTCCATAGCAATTACTAACTTCAAAGACCGAAGAAAGGATTGAAAAATTTCCCAGGAGCTGGTACAGCCAAAATGATAGAAAGATGAAAGTGAATAAGTTAGTCTTAGTATTTTCTATTTCAAGTTACTTGTACATTAGTTGCTTTGCCAAAAAAATCAGTAATATGATCAGTTTCTTATCCAGACACCTGCAAAAGAATTTATTCCAATAGTAATTCTAAATGTCTCCAAAGTATGCCTATTGCTTTGCCATTAGTAGAGCCTTTTATTTCCCTTTTGGAAAAAGGAAATGTGCTGGTTAAAATATCTGAGATAAACAGTTTCCTTTAGATTAATAAATAAGACCAGGGAAATAGCTGACAGTAAGGACACCACAAAATGAATCTATGATAAGAAATAATGATTTAGTATTTGATGAGAAATGATATCTAGGGGCTTTATTGTTTTGTCTTTAAAATGGGATACTTCTTTTCTAATGCCCTCATAGTGATGAACATGCTATAATGTGACATAGAATTAAAATTTTCTGTCCAGAAATGTTGGCAAATAAACATTTTCCAAGTTTTTATGCAGATATTACTACAAATACTAGGAAACATTTCTCATTGCCCACTGAATAACTGCCCCCCATCTAACCCTTGAAACCTTTGATTATCTTATCATAAGCAGCAAAGACTTTGCACACGTGATAAAAATATGAGTTTTGAGATGGAGATACTATCCTGGATTATCCAGGTAACCTCAGTGTATAATCACAGGACTCTTTATAACAGTGGATGGGAGGATCAAACTCACAGAGAAAAAGGGGATATGATGGGAGAAGCATAAAGAGTGACTGGAAGAAGTCAATTTTCTGGCTTTGAGGGTATAGGAAGGGGCCTCAAACCAAGGAATTCTAGAAGCTTCTATGCACTGAATCCTATGAACTGAGGGAATGCAGTTTGGCCAATATCTTGAATTTAGACTTTGGTCCTCTAGTGCTGTAAAAGAGTAAATCTGTGTTGTTTAAAGCCTGTGAATTTGTGGTAATTTCTTATGACAGTAATAGGAAACTAATGCACTCACCCTAAGATGGAGATATCAAATATGGGTGAATTTGAAATGATTTGGAATATTTTAATTTCTACTTGGAATATCTAGAACTGAAATTATCCCCTCTTGCACTTGTTAAACTTTATCCAGAATAAATATTTATGGTACAAAAGTTTGAAAAGAAAGCTACTAGAATCAGCCAAACAATATTTTAGAATTCATCTTGTTCATTGTGAATTTAATTTTCCAGAACTATTTGATAAACAGAAGTGTAGCAATTACATTAACAAAAGAGATTCAGCCATATTATGGAATAATGTCTTCAGTGTTTGAGCTTATTATATATAGTTTACTGAATAGTAACACAGTCTGCAAAAATAATTTTAAAAGGCTATCTGAAAAAAATAACCAATGCATTGTTTACCTTAAAGGACTATTGATTTATATTCTAATTTTCTGACAGGAAATACATTTCAAATTATGCATTTTTGTACTAAGTGAAAAAGAATTTCAATTTATACAAGCTAGGGTATTCATTAGAATATTCAGCACGAATTTCGGATAAGGACGGTTGGTCACCAAATTCTGTGCGTGTGACTTATAGAATTTTAGCTATTGTATGCTATATTTACTCATGTGTAAACTAGAGTTTGAAATAATATCTTGTTTTATGGATTATTTGAATTAATACATGCAGCATTTTGATTAATAACTGACACAATGTGAATAAGGTTAAGTATATTAGCTATTGTTTTTGCTACTCTTCTTATGTGACCCCAGAATAGTCTAAGTGGCAAGATTTTCCTTTATAATTTACAAAATATGGTGTATTCCATTATAAGACTGGTACATGTGTACCATTATAAAGTGATCACATTTCTTAAGCTCTAAGAAGACCTACAGAATTCCTTTCAATTTCTATATCACTTTACCTAAAGAAGTTTTAATATTAAAAATATTGATTAATGCAGGAACATGATTACAAGTGGTAGAAGCTTTTCTTTCCTAATTAATTTAAATATATATATTTTTGAAACATTTTTTAGGTTTACACAAGATTAGCAAAGCCAGCCCAGAGAATTCATGTATACCCTTCATTCAGCTTCCTCTAATATCAACATTTTAGCATAATTTTGGTACATTTGTTCAAAACTAAGAAATTCAGATATTAATTAAGTTGTGGACGTAACCAAGTTTTACCAGGATACTCAGTATTTTCTATTTGGTCCCAGGCTCCAATCCAGCATTTCCCTTTGCCATTTCTCTTTAGCCTTCTCCAGTCTGTGACAGTTCCTTCCTAAATTTTAAAGGAGCTTGTCTAATAAAACTACAGTTATTTTTAAATCAGCAGATTTGAATTCTTACCAAAGGATCCAACTTTGAAACAAAAATTTCCTGATCACGGTTTAGATCTTTGAAGTGGCAAATATTTGTATTGCAGAGAGCTAATGAGTAGCTTTTGTAGCAGTTTTTAACTTTAAATTTATTTTAGTGAAAAAACATTGTGAAGTATTTTGTTCACAATTTGAAGGTTTTTGAAAAATTTTGCTTTTTAACAAGAGTTTCAAGCAAATCAGAATTTTCTATTGCATGTTAATTTCAACCTGGAAGTTTAAGTCTCATCACTATCAAGTAGTGAATGACACGTATGCAGTGGATAGTATTTTGAAATCCTGACAATTATTTTCTGTAATATCTTATCAACTCTCGTTCCTCCTTCTTTCAAGCTAGAGTATCTAGAATCCATTTGTCCCCAAAGTGATAACGCTTAAATTTTGCTTTTTGAGCTTTATATTGATTGGATTCATTGCACTGCTACTAAGGTAACAAGAGAATAATGAAAATCTGTGTGGATTGCTCTCATAAGAGTTTAAGAAACTCTGTGCTAGAGCATGGGAATAGTCAGAGCAAAGCGAAGAGATTTGAATGGTTCTCCCTTTTCTTTCACTTGGTGGCAGGATTCTGACGTGGTAATCATAAAACACTCAGTACAGGAGTCCTGACAACAAACGCAGTTTCTTGAATTTCCTGGGGAATCTAATGTGATATGGAATGTCATGATTTCATGATGTGTCTACAACTACTAGCTCAAGGTAGTGGTAGAGAACAATGCTTTTTATTCATCATAGCCACATTTCTTTTGTTTTATTTTTGTCATGTGCTTTCATGTTACAGGTCTAAGGCTCCCATTTTCCTTTACGGAAAAAGTGACAATTCCTTTCGTGAATTGTGGAGGAGCCTTGTTTTTCTCCCAGGGAACCCATGTTTTACACTATTTTCCAGCCAGTGAGTTTTGCCAGGGACAGGTCACCACGTGTGTTTGTGTGTGTGTGCTGGGTGGGGAGAGCAGGTTGGGTTTCCACTGCAGTCAGGGTTTCATAGGGAGGAAATCCATTTGCCTTCACACGAAAGCCATAGTCACCCATATGAAAGGTGCTATTTTGTTCTTCATATGCCTGATTCCTTTTTACCTTCATTTTGCTGCAAATTCCTGCAGCATATGTAGCATTTTTGATACCTAATTGTATGACACGTAGATTATTAAGTGTCAAGAACTACTACAAGCCCTTTTAATACAATAAATTTTTTTTTTTTGTCCAGGGCTGGGTTTGAACCCGCCACCTCCGGTATATGGGGCTGGCGCCCTACTCCTTTGAGCCACAGACGCCTCCCTACAATCACATTTTAATCCCCATGTTTTACATGAAACTGAGACCTTGATTAGGGAGTCCCGGGTTATACAGATGGCGAGCAGTGGGACGGGGCTTCCAATGCAGAAAGCACAGCGTCCCCTTCACGTGTACTTGTCTTTAAAGATCCTTCATGGTCCAGTGCTACGAAAGCAGTGGCCTCACCCTGGGCGAGAAAGGCGGCCCAGACTGTGGCTCAAATGCCCTGTCAATGTTCTAGAGCTGAGAAGAGGAATCTGGAGATGCAATATGCTCCCCACCTTTGACTCCCTGTTTTCATGTTAAAACATCTCCCCCCATGTTAGTTGCAACAGATTTTTGGAGTGGTCAGCAATTACGACTCCCGGGGAGATTATTATAAACATTATCAGCTACAGAAAAGTAAACTTACATTCCTTTCTGACCTGCAGGCACGGGTTACGATTTGGAGCTGCTACATTAGGAAGAGTCATTCCTCACAACGCTGCAATATTGAATTGGGCTAAGTTAATCAATTAAACATATCGTTAAGCCATACATGCTGCTGTAATCACATTTACTGAAATAGATATTTAGCATTGTGGAAACAAATTTCTTTGGAATATTAATTATAGGAGTTTGATTTTCCTCAATACCTTAGTACAAATAAACAGGTACATATGTAAACAGGGATTCTGGAGTGCATTATCTTCTTGATTAAAAATAAATATAAATACTGAATGTGGTACTAGTAGAACTAATTTTAAAAGCTAGTTCTAGTGCCTCTCAGTGTAGCAAAGATGAAATAACTACATTTTGACAACAGTTTTTATGTGAACTACTCTTTCTGTGGATTTTCTTGCTCTTGCTCTCAGGTATCCCCACTTACTAAATAAATAACAGGTTAATAAATGACACATTTATCTACATTTGTTTGTGTATCACATGTTTGTAAAGGCTAATTCATCCTTCTAAAATTCATCATTACACGTGTATCATGTAAAACACATGGAGAAAATAAAAAAACAACGCTACATTCATTTAGTTGAACTATAATTATTTTGAGTGAATTTGATATTTCTTCCAGTCTTCCAAAGTAAGTATTTTGCAACAATCAGCTACCTAGTGTACTTTGAGAACTAACAATGATATTTAATTATTCATCCCTTCATTCAAAACATGAAGTACCTGCTATGTATTAGGGGTGTTGTTTTATATACTGAAGATACATGGCCTTGAGGAAAGTTCATTTTATTTATTTTTTAATAAAAAAACAATGTAGAAGCATTCAGAATGTCAACAAAACAGCTACAATTTTTTTTTTGCAATTATAGAGTGGTATTCAGTTAACAGAACAACAATTATTTCGTATAAGCTGCATCAGATACAACCGAAGATGAAAAAACTACCATCCCCATATGTAACTAATTTGAGCTGTGCACCAATGAGAACCTGCTTTAAATTCCATGCCAATTTACAACCCCCTAGGCAAGGTTAGTGGCTATTGAGAATACCACCAGGACAGGGCTTTCTAAAGACACATTCGGTGGTGTGTTAACGATACAAAAAAAGACACTGTATAGTTTAAAAACAAATATTATACAGCCTTCCATTTCAATTTTTTTCTTTAAAAGGAGTGAGTTGTGTACAGGGGGGTTAAATGCTTTATAGACAAGGAAAAAAAACTGTGCTAGAACCAACTTATTCATCTTCTTCTTCTTCATCTTTCTCCTCCTCTTCATCCTCTTCTTCTTCACCTTCCTCCTCTTCCTTCTTTTTCTTGCTTTTTTCAGACTTGACGACTCCCTCTTTGGCTGCATCAGTTTTTATAATGAAATTTTTCTTTCAGCACTGAGTTTAGCAAGTGGTGAAAGCAAATTTCCTTGTTTTGGACATTAGGGGAAAAGTGTCACCTTACACTTTGTCAGGGATAAAGCACTTTTTTTTCCCCTCTAATGTTTGAGGGAGAAATGAGGGCAGACATTTTGCAGGGCAGTACTAATTCTGTATTTATAAAAATGTTTTAAATCTTTTATTTATGCTTATGCATTAAAAATGTAACTCTACAAAGCAATTGATGACATCTATATGGAAAACAATACCCTTGAATACGGTCATCCAGCCTCTCGGCACTGACCCCCTCCTCGTTAGCCTCCTCACGGAGCAGGAATTGCAGCTCCAGGAGTCTACAACCTCCTGGCCAATCACACTTGGTAGTGCTGCCATCTTGGAGGTGAGCCCACCACTGCTGGTGATGGGAAGGTTAGCGTTGGGACTTTGGTGAAAAGAGAGCGGAAGGGGCCATGCAGAGGTGACTTCTTTGTGAGAGGCACAAAGTGTGGAGCTGGCCACTGCTGGAGAAGACAGGAGTGGTCCCAGTTGGCAGGCAGGTGGGAATGGTCCAGGAAATCTAAGCTCCTCGACTGTGCCCTCCTGGCCCACTCCCATCCCTACATCCTCTTGCTTCCTTTTCCACCTATGCTCATCACTGGGCAGGTGGCCATGAACACGCACTGAGAAACCTGGCACGCTTATTTCTTGGGAAGCTGTTATGCGACACCAGGCTGACCCTGCCTGCTCAAGGCTCCTGATGATAAATTTCTCTCCTTTTGGAGCTGTCTCGACTCTTATGCACCTGGGCCCATTCTGAGTCCTCTAGGACACTGAGCTAAGGTCTGGGAAACCTGGGTTCTGAAACCTGGTTCTACTAGCAGCCCACTGTTGTGACCTTGGCCCCCAATCCCCAGGAAGTTTCTGTCTGTGAAAGTACTTGGCAAAAAAGCACACAAGATCAGGGGTATTAGAACCCATAGATTGTAATTTTGAGCCTATGATGTATCCAAATCTTCAAGGTGTTGAGTTGGTATAATTTTTCAAACTTGCCAGTATAAGCAGAATCATGTAGGATACTTGTTAATGGAACAGAAGGCAAGTCCTTCTCCAGGAGACCTGATTCAGTGTATTTGCGTGTGGTCTGGGGGTGTTATTTTAACTAGCCCTCTGGGTGACTTGTAGGTTTTACAAATATAGGAAAGGCTGGGTGGGGTCATTCAATCTGATGTTACTGAGTGCCCAAGGTCTGCATGGCTCAGGAGGTCACTCATGGTCTAGTCCTTAAAGAGAAATGTAAATGTGGAGCACTGCCCTGGGGATCATCAGAGGAGGCTTCCGCCTCAGTGTGGTGTCCTGGGGGCCTCAGGTTGGGGCCAGCTGCATGAGAGACAAAGCAGCCTGGGTGGACAAGAATGTCTGTGGGGTCTCAGAAAAGGCAAGGCCTGCCTGGGCCCTCAGACCAGCTTCCTGGGAAATAAGCCTGCTGGGGTTCGCAGAGGTGTGGGCATGGGCATGTTTCCACTGACAGCCATGGATGGGAGTAGAAAATGAGGATGTGGGGATGAGGGTGGCGGGAAGGGGACATTTGGGGGAGGTCCGATGCTCAGGTCATCCTGACCACTTTTACCTATCCCCAGGGCCCACTCCCCACTTCTCTACATGTGACAAACTTGGTGCCTCGTACTTCTCTTAAGAGGAGGTGCCATTGCATGGCCACTTCCACTTTCCTTTAAAAAATTAAAGTGAATTTTTTTGTCTTGAATTTTGGGGCTGAAAACATGGATATGGATTATAGTCAGGAACACATGACACACAGCACAATATCATCATTTCATCATTAAGCAAGGTACAGCTGTAGGTTTTTCATAGATTGTGTTCATCAACTTTGGAATGTTCCCTTTTATATATGGTTTGCAAAATTAAACATGGGAACATAATCCACTTTTTCATTTCTTGTATTGTTAGTATAGTGAATGACAGAGATTCATTTTCAAATATTAAACAAACTTTGCATTCCTGAGATAAATTCCAATTGGCCATAGAGTATTATCTTTTCACCAAAGTTTCAATTTTTGCATCTCTGTTCATGTGGGATATCCAGGTGTAATTTTTCTGTAATGTTTCTATCTTTTGTGTTAGGGTAATATGGACATGATAACATAAAATAAGAACTACTGTCCTTCAATGTTCTGAAAGATTTTGCTTAATATTAATATCATTTCTTAAATGATGATTAGAATTGACCACTGAATACATCTGAATCTAAAATCCCTGTATAACAAAGATTTTCACTATACCTTTAGTTATTTTTGTCATTATGTAAGAGTATACATTTCTTTTTAATTTTATATTTTGCTCAATTTGTGAAATTTCTTCTCTTCCTCTAAACTGCCCAATTTATTGGTATAAGTTTCTTCATAATATTCTCTTATCAGTCATGTAATGTCTGTAGATTGTATAGTGATGTCAAATTTCTCGTTACTGATACTGGTATTTTGACATTCTTTGCTTTTATTCCTGGCTGGACTAGCTTGAAAAATGTCAATTTCATTGAAATACCTTTTATTATTTATTTATTCCTTTATTTTGTTAAATCATAGCTGTGTACATTAATGCAATCATGGGGTACAATGTGCTGGTTTTATATACGATTTGAAATATTTTCATCAAAGGAGTTAAGATAGCCTTCACTGTATTTTCTTAGTTATTGTGTTAAGACATTTATATTCTACACTTAGTAAATTTAACATGTACTCTTCTAAGATGTACCATAGGTGTCTTAGCAAAGTATCTCAAGAATGGGGAAAAAAAGTATCCAATGTATTCAGCCCTACAATGAAACCAATTTATAGCTTTCATATGAAAACTATAACCTAATTATAGCCCAAGAAGAAGGGGAAAGGGGAGAGGGAGGGACAGGGAGGGGAGAGATGGGTGGAGGGCGGTTAATTGGTGAAATAACTTTTAATTTCATTGATTATTTTTCTTTTTTTCTACTTCATTGTTGTTGATGTTGCCATAAGTTATTTCTACTTATTTTGGGGTTTATCTGCTGATATCTCTCTCTCTCTTTTTAGAGACAGAGTCTCACTTTATCACCCATAGTAGAGTACTGTGGTGTCACAGCTCACAGCAACCTCAAGCTCTCAGGCTTAGGCGATTCTCTTGCCTCAGCCTCCCAAGAGCCTGGGACTACAGGTGCCCACCATAATGCCTGGCTGTTTTTTGGTTGAAGTTTGGCTGGGGCCGGGTTCGAACCCACCACCCTCAGTGTATGGGGCCAGTGCCCTACTTACTGAGCCACAGGTGCTGCTGATATCTGCTGATTTCTTAAGATGAAAGCTGAGGTCATTCCTTTGAGATTTTATTCTTTTCTAAAATTAATTTTCAGTGCAATGAATTCCCCCCTTTAATGCTGTATTAGCTTAATCTCATAGATAATATTTCATTTTTACAGAAATGCTGTGTTTTTATTTTTATTCATTTCAAAGTAAATTTTAATTTTGTTTTAAGATGTTCCACACATGGATTGTTTATGTATGAGCTATTCAGTTTCCATGTATTTGTTTTTTCCAGTATATTTCTGGCATTACTTTCTGGTTTATTACCCTTGTGCTCAGAGAACACATACAGTTTGTATGATTTAGAAACTTTGAAAATTTGTCAAGATTTGTTTTACTAAGTTGCTTCCATCATGGTATATGACCCATGTGTACTTGGAAAGAATGAGCATTGTGCTGTTGGTGTGAAAAGTTCTACAACTGCATATTAGGCCAAGTTGGCTGATAAATGCTTCAAACTCTTGAATATTCTTATATTCTTACTGGTTTTCTGGATACTTTTTACATCAAATACCAGCAGAGAGATGTTAAAATGTGCAACTTTAATTGTAGAATTGTCTGTTCCTTCTTATGATTCTATCAGCTTTTGTTTCATGAGTTTTTAAGCTTCTGTATACATATGATTTGGGTTTATTCCATTCCTCTTAACTGACTGCACTATCATTATAAGATTACCTTTTATATCCCTGGCAATATTATTTCCCCTATAATTTACTTACTCAGATATTAATGTGACCAGTCTACCTCTTCCCTGGCTATTCTAGAATTTTCAATATTTTTAAATCTGTTTTAAGCAATATTATAGTGGTCTCATTTGGTTAATTTTATTATGTTTCTTACGTTGGGATTTGTTTTATTTCTTAGATCTGTGAGTGTATCATTTTTCATAAAATTAGTAATTAAAAAGTAATCTTTTAATAAAGACACTATTTTTATATTTTCTAAGATACTCCCCCATTGGGGCCTCCAATTCCACATTATTAGGCCATTTGCAGCTATTCTCTAGCTCGCTGATACTTTATTAATTTAGTCTTTTCTTTACTATGTGCTTTCATTGGATGGTTCCCCTTGCTTGGTTTTCATGTTCACTAAGCCTTCTGTTACCTTGTATATGCTCCCCAATTCTAGTAATTGCATTTTCACCTCAGAGATTATAATTTTTATCTTTGGTCTTTGGAAGTTCAGTATTGGGTGTTTTAAAAGTATCTCCTCCATGCTTCAGTGAAAAGCTAAATCCATCCTTTAGGTTTTTGGTCACAGGACATTTCGTCATAACAACTTTATTCTATGCGTCTACCAACACTCACATCTGTATCATTTCTGGGAAAATTTCAATTGATTATTTTTCCTTTACTATAAGCTTCTTGTTTATCTGACTGTTTAATTTTGATTGGATGCCCTCCAACATGAATTTTGCCTTTTTGGATGGTGATTACTTTTGTTTTTCTTATTCTTCCCCTGTTAAATTACCTAGAAAAGGTTTTACTTTTAATCTTCTAAGATAGTATCAGTAGTATTTACTTTAACGTGATTTTTTCTCACTATGAAGGCAAAAGTGTTTCTGAATGCTCCACCCAGTACTCTGTGAGCCACTGATCTTTGCATTCTCGTTTGTGGGAATCATTTTCCTGTGTTCCCTTATGTCCAATGTCTTGACAGCCACTGTTTCATACACATATCCTGTCTTTTTTTTTTCTTATCTTTTTCATAGGCAGGTATGGGGAGAGATCCCTGACTTCTCATTAAATGTGGGCCATAAATAGCCAGAAATGTTTTCTAGCAACAGGAACTCTCTTTCATTTCTCATGAGAATAAAAAATGGTACAGACCACTTTAGAAGATAGTTTCACAGCTTCTTGACAAACTAAATATACTCTGACCAGATAATCCAGCAATCATGTGGTAAGCACTTCTTCATATTTACCCAAAGGAACTGAACACTTGTGTCCACACAAACCCTAGTGCAGGTGTTTATAGCAGCTTTATTTATAATTACTGAAACATTGAAATAGCCCAGATGTCCTTCAGCAGGTGAATGACTAAAATAAATGGTGGCATCTCCAGACAACGAAATATTATTCAATGCTAAAAAGAAATGAGCTTTCAACCTGTGAAAAGACATGGAAGAAATTTAAGTGCAAATTACTTTGTGAAAGATGCCAATGTAAAAAGGCTACACATTGTATGATTTCAACTAAAAGCCATTCTGTAAAAGGCAAAATGATGTAGATAATAAAACAGATCAATGCAAACATAAAAGAGGTAAAGTCTCCATCTTTTTTTATGTTTACCTGGATGGTGCTAGAACATATTCTTCTTAGTAAAGTTTCTCAAGATTGGAAGAAAAAATATCCAATGTACTCAGTACTATTTTGAAACCCATATATAATCACCCACACTTTCATGTGAATGATAAAATACAGCTATAGCCCAGAAGGAAGGAGGAAAGGGGGGAGGCCTGGTGGAGGGCGGGTAATCAGTAGGACCTGATTGTGCATAATGCAAGGGTACATGTCAAATCTATATATGTATACTCTACTCTTAATATATATATATATACACTTTATATATATAAATTATATACATATATTTTATATATATACTTTACATATATTTTATATATAAAAAGTATATATATACTTTAGTATACTTATAGTATATTTACTATAATATAATAGTAAATACCAAGGTCATGATTTTTCTTTTACTTTACTTTTACTAATAGTATATAGTATACTTTAGTATTATTTATACTCTACTCTTTATATATATATACTTTATATATAAATATATATACTTTATATACATATATTATATATATATATTTATAAAGAGTAGACATAAATGTCTTAATGCAACAACTAAGCAAGAGAGGTGAAGGCTATGCTAACCAGTTTGATGTAAGCATTCCAAACTGTATATAAAATCAGCACATTATACCCCATAAATGCATTAATGTATGCAGTTATAGTTTAATAACAAAAAACAGATATCAT
This sequence comes from Arctocebus calabarensis, assembly GCA_963573935.1. Classification (NCBI taxonomy): domain Eukaryota; kingdom Metazoa; phylum Chordata; class Mammalia; order Primates; family Lorisidae; genus Arctocebus; species Arctocebus calabarensis. The sequence goes on along the minus strand of CAUYON010022962.1, from coordinate 15,094 downwards.
CATCCATGTCCATAGAATATGTAACGCTAAGAGTTACCCTAACGTAAACTACGAACTTTGGAGTAATTGTGATGTGTCAATATGGATTCATTAATTGTGACAAATGCATCACTTTCAGGAAAGTGTTGATGATGCGGGAGATTATGCATGTGTGGGGGAAGGGGATATATGGGAATTCTCTGTGCCTTCTGCTATTTTTTGGTACGAACTTAAAAGTGCTCCAACAAAATAAAGTCTATTAAAAATGTTTTTTTGCCCTGTTAAAAATAAAACTCATAAACTTTTGGTGAATTTGTAGAAAGTCTCATTTTCCAGTTTACTATGATTTGTTTTAAAGTGATGCTTTAATATGTAGAAGATACGCAAGTAACTATTTTGCAAAACTATGCAAAAAGACACATTAAGTTCTATCACATTAATTTGGATATTTTCTGAGAGTTTGGCATGTTTCTTTAATGCTATTTATGATTAAATTGTATTTTATATCAATTCAGATGGTGATTATTATTTTAGTTTAGTCAATTTTTAGTATGAATATGATTTTTTTAATATTTAAAAATAAAAGGTCACAAAATTACAACCCTTTTATAAATGCAATGTCAAACTTTAGCACTCTTTACATGCTCCAATTATTTTCAAAGGTATAAGCACCCACAGTTTGATAGTAGCACAACTACTAAATAGTGGAAAACACAGAACAGATATATCTTAATTGTAACCAATAATAATATTTCATCTTCCAAATATTTCTACTATAGCTGGTAAATGTAAGTATTCATTTTGAAATCATCTAAAAGTAACATGTAAGAGTATTTATACCAATTTTAAGTACAACCCCAGAAATAGCCTGAGATGGTTAATTTTTAAGCCTGGACATAAAACAGAATATTGAAGGGATCTAAAGTTTGCAAAGGCAATTGTGTATTTTTTTAATTAAATTTTATAAAATATTTATAAACTTATAGTATACTTTGAATCATTATTCTTGAGTAATCTTTGAAACATCTTGGTAAGATCCTACATTCCCACAGATTATAGAAAGTAAAATCATGACCTTGTATTAAGTCAATTACATAATGGCTTGTCAGAAAGTTCTAGTATAATCTTTAAATCAGAATTGCTCCCTCATTAGGATGTGGGATTTCAAAATTTAGGGGAAGGGGAATGGAAAAAACAGAGAAAAATATGTGAATAACAGTATTTGAATGCACATGTAACTATTTGCAAAAATAAAATAAGTCAATTTTGTCATTGAACTATTTTTTTTAGCATTGGAGACTTAACTTAGAGTTTTACCTAATCTTTGATATAGTTTAAGTTTTAGTATGTTTGAGGGATTTTTTTTTTTTGTATTTTCTTATAAAGATTAGTGGAAGAGAAATTATTGGAGCCCATTATCTTTTAACTACTGCTGTTTGAGTAAAATAAAAAAAGATCACATATTCCTTTGAGATACCTACCTAGTTAACTTCAGTATAGATTTTGTCAGCATGAAAACTGTATGACTAAGCATTAAACTTAATTTCATAAGAAACTCAGGTAAAATTATATTTCACATGGGCTTAGTTTGGCAAAATATTTTTCATCAGGCCTATGGGGCCATTTGCAAGAAGTATATGGATTTTTAAGTGTATGTAACTGATGTGCACAATGAAGAATTTTTATTCTAAAATTATTTGCATGCATTCTCACTAGATATTGATATATATTACAGATTCAATAGAGTATCATTTGTTCTAAATTTTTGTAAGGAGAAAAAAAATCATTATTTTTCTATCCAACCTAACTAATTTCTCCTTCTATTTTCTAATACTGAATATATACCTAAAATTGTTTAATCTTTTAATGAAGCACTGCCAAATTATTATATATCTCATTGTTATTTTTGTATAATAGAGTTTTTAATATGCACAATTAGTAAATCATAATCATAAAAATGGAACAAATTAGTACTCAAATGGCAATATGATAAATTTGGTAGGAATTATAGAAAATAATAAGTTCAAGACATAATCTCTACCTTAAATGGTAAAATAATTACAAGGTAATGAATATTTATCTACTTTGTTCTTAATGTAATTTATTAGCTTTAACTTTAAAAAGTAGCTTTACCACAGTTGGGGGCAAAATTCATGAAAATATAACAATTATCTTTAGAAAGCTGATGTGAACAGGTCACATCCCACCACCTGCAGGTTAAGCAGCCATTTTATTTTGCACAAGAGTTTGGGTGTTTAGAAATTCAAAAAGGAAATGGAAAGGTCAGCTTTTCTGTCTTCCGCTTTGTCCAAGTCCTCAGTCAGGAAGACACAAATGGTGCCGACTACAACAGTGGGGCTGGAGGATCCACTTCCAAGATGGCTTCTTCGCTCTCCTGCTGGTGATGTGGGCAGGGCTCGGCTGGCCCTGTCAATCAGAGCGTCTCCACATCTCCTCCAGGGGCATTCTCAGGGGACTCATGTTTCCTACATGCCGCCTCAGCAACACCAGCTTACAAGGCCTGGTTTTAGAAGTTGAATAGCATCACTTCTTCGGTTGACTGAAGCAATCACAATCTCAAACTTACTGAGAATCAAGAGTGTGGATTCTTAAATCTGTCCTCTTAGTGAGATAACTTATAAAAAATGTGGATCCATGTGTGAAAATCACTACACTGTGCATAAAACGTTGTGTTCTACTTTACCACTTAACATTATAAACAGGAAACATCTTTCCTGTAAACATCATTTCAATCCCTATTTGGCAGGATCTAGCTCTCCTTGCAAAATGTTTCACTATAGATGCAAATATCAAGTTTTAGTGCTACTGAAGGGTTTAAGTTGGATAAAAGTAGTGTCTCTTTATTCAAGAAATATCTTCATAATAAGGAATCATGAGAATCCTGAAAAGAACAGCTACACAGAGAAATGTATCTTTTAATCCTTCATTGAAAATTACAGGGCATATTTAACTTCATAAAAGAATGTTAGATGTTGTGTGGGTATTTTAGCCAGTGCAATATAATATCATAGAACTCCTAAATGGCAAACTTTCTGCTACGTCAGCCAATCTATGTTTGTATCTACAACTTAGTCAAAAGTCAATAAAGCAAAAAAACTTATTCATCTCACTACGCTAAGGGGTTGTAAACTCTATTTATTTAAAATGGAGTTTGGAGATCGGCTTTTTCCATTTTGATATGAGTCGCCTATCACTTTCATTTAGTGACGTCAAATGTTAACCTTGGTAAAACTGCCCGATAGGTGGAAAAAATATGATGTGAACTCAGTGATAAACAATTCCTAGATAGGAGGGGACACTAGGGGTGAGATTGTTTGCATAGATTTCAAAAATTAAAATAAAAAAGAAACTTGTTTTGGCAACATGTCCACTGTAGAGAAGCTTCCTTTAGTAAACTACAACTTAAAAAACAAACAAACCTAATTCACATTTAGGAATGCTAACAGTGATAATGTATCATCTCACTTAAAAAGATTGGCTGGAATAATTGTCATACTAGTGAACTGGAAAGAAACAGGAAACCAAACAAAAGCTTCTAAAGTAGACCTCTCATTGATGGCTCTTCCTCCAAACTCATCATTTCCCTTTAATCTGATTTAGGAATGCTGCAATTGTCCTCGACATGCTGCGTCCAAAGTCTCCTTATGCAGCCCTTAAATAGCTTGCCTGTGTCTGATTTGTCTGTTTGGTTTGCATTTTTTTCTCCTCTGAGAAATCTTTTGTATCTGTTTCTTCTCATTTCAGAGTTATCATTTAGCCGCCTTAGAACAGATGAGAGGGTGAATATTCATTTTAAAGTCTGAAATTGCCTTTTTCATAGAATTTAAATGCTTTTAGTTGGGCTAGTTCATTAAGTCCTTAGCTTTCCCTCTGTGCTTCAGTAAACATGGCTGTGTCCAGCGTAACCCATATGGGGATTTGAAGGTGTGAACATTTTACTGTCTGTATCATCTCACAAATAGGAAAAGCTACCTTTTCAAGATGTCTTGCTTTTACCCACTCACTTTTCTACACTCTCAGCCATCAGCTCATTACACAAAGCTACACCAAAAAGAGCTGCAAAGAACTTCTTTAAGGACTTGCGTCCCTATGTCATCCCCACCTGGTTCCTTATTTCTGATCCACCTGAGTCTGTGGCGGGGAGTGTTTCCATAATCTGGTCCTAGCAAACTTCTGCAAATATATTTCCCTTCTACCTCATCATGGCCCCGCCTCTCAATTCAGACCTGCTTTCTCCATACTTGATTCAAAAATCTTAAAATACCAAATTCTACATTAATTATTTATTTATTTTTTGTTTTGAGACAGAGCCTCTAGCTGTCACTCTGGATAGGGTGCCATGGCATCACAGCTCACAGCAACCTCTAATTCCTAGGCTCAAGCGAGTCTCTTGCCTCTGCCTCCCAAGTAGCTGGGACTACAGGCGCCCACCACAACATCTGGCCATTTTTTGGTTATAGCTGTCATTGTTGTTTGGTGGGCCTGGGCTGGATTCGAACCCTCCAGCTCAGGTGTACATGGCTGGTGCCTTTGAGCCACAGGTGCCGAGTCTAAATTCTACATTAATTTAGAAGAAGTCACAATGTGCTCAGCTACCCTGTTTCTGTTGTCTAGGAACAGCGATCATCAGCCTTACCACTTTGTCCCACCAAACCTATGACTGGACTGAACCTGAAAGGAGTGGCAGGGAAGTTCCCCAAAGTCCACCAACCATCCTGAGGATTTCAGAGAACGAAGCACTCAGGGCCACCGTGCAGCCTTTATTCAGGGGACCACTTGCTTGTACAGAGTGAGCCACAGCAATTTGTGGGTATGTCCACCGTGAAGGGGCCAGGTTATGAAGTCTAGATGAAGATCTAGGAATTTGACTCAGGACCAGTTTCTTTTTATGTTTTGGTCAACAGTCTCTGCATCTCTTCCAGTGCCTAGGAGTGTGTAAGGGACCAGTGTGGATTCAAGCCTGTGGAGAGAACCTGTCTGAGTCACAAAGCAGTTAAGGTACTTTGTGATTCCGGTCAGGAAGTAGAAATAGACCGAAGGGCACTGGATGACCCTACAACACATTCCCTTGGGAGGCTTTCATAATCTCAAATGCCTACCTCCTTGGTGCTGTTTCCTGACTCAGAAGGAAAAGGTAGAATAGTCTGCAAGGTGCTTTTCCCTGACTTTATGAAGAATTGTAAACATAACCCGGACCCACAGGAAAATACTGCTACACATGGCAAGTCTTAAGACCAGAATTTTCAAAAGAAGACGTACTAGCAGAACTTTGAACCAAGGACCGCATGCTGAAAACCATGATTTTCTCGCAGGTTGCCGGAGTCATCCCCCATATGGCCAATTAGCTTGTTTGTAGATGAAGTTTGTTTGTAGATGAAGAAGAGATTGATGAATTTCAATGCTTCAGCTAGAATTTATACACAATATTCGCTTTTTAAAAGGGCATGCCAGGCGGCGCCTGTGGCTCAGTGAGTAGGGCGCCAGCCCCATATGCCAAAGGTGGCAGGTTCAAACCCAGCCTCGGCCGAACTGCAAAACAAAAAAAATAGCCGGGCGTTGTGGCGGGCGCCTATAGTCCCAGCAAGAGGATCACCTAAGCCCAGGAGTTGGAGGTTGCTGTCAGCTATGTGACACCACGGCACTCTACGGAGGGCGATAAAGTGAGACTCTGTGTCTACAATAATAATAATAATAATAAGTAAATAAATAAATAAAAAGTCATGCCCTGCCCGCCCACCTTGTGCAGCTGTGAGCCTGTCTAGACCTGCTTGGTGATGCAGGACCACGTTGGTCACTGCTGATGTTTCGGCGTTTGAGGCCTCCACATTATGCTCAGTGTCTTTCAAAGCAGTTGTAACAAGTATTTGAAGGGCTTCTACTTTTTTTATATCAAAGAATCTCCTGAAGGCATATTTGTAGTCAATAAATAATTGTATCAAGAAGAAAACAGACCTACTCTGCAGGACCCTCCAGATGGGATTGCTGAGGAGGGGTGGTGTCAGAGACTCTGGAGTGGACCAGAAGGTCCCTGAGTGTGCACTGTCCAAACCACCCTGGGGAAGCAGGGCCTTAGCTTGGTACCATTCATGGAAATCCTGAATATCTCCCTACAAGACTATTCAGCGGCAAACCAAATCGTGTCCATATGTATGACGGGGGTTGGCGTTGGGCAGCTGGGAGGAAACCTAAGTACCTGGTGTTGTTTATCTGAGTGTCCTTACAGTCACTCCCATCAGATCTCTGCAACCTGGGCGAGCATCCCTGCTGTGGAGTGAGCCACACCACTCCCATTTTCATTATCGTTTCTCCTTCCATCTTTCTACTTCCCACAGGCAGGATTTTGGGCTACTGCTGCCAACTCAAACTCCCCCAGTGGAAGAACCTTGGGTGCCTTTCTCCTTCTTCCTTCATCCCTGCCCTGTAAATAACTAACAGAGTGGCAGTGGGTGCACAGCTCCTTCCACTGGTGATTCCTCCTCTAATTTAACATCTTGCCTTCTGCTGCCAACTGAGCTTCTGTTGCCAGGAAGACTGCCCATGACACAGGCCCATCCGTGGTGGGTGAATGATTGGCCTTCTTGTTGGTTGGCCATTTGCAACTTCAGATCCTCCATCAGGCTGGTCAAGCCCGATGGAATTTTTGAAGCATCTTGATACTCTTAGGAACAGCCTCCAAAGTTGCACAAGTAAAAAGTGATATCCTGCTTAGGAATGTCCACAATGAGAAGGTCAAAGTATGGAATTTCTATGGAGGGTTTAACGAATTTGGCTCAGGGTCAGGACCAATTTCTTTCAATGTTTTGGGCAATAATTGTTAGGTAGGGAACAGTGCTTTGTCTAGATGTGCCCATTGAGAAGCAGATAATGGTTGGATTTTTTGTCTACTAAGAGAAAAACTAACCAGAAAGGAATTCCTAAAAAATCACAGATGACATGTCAAAGAGGTCCTAGAGCACTGAATAGATGTTTGGTTACAGTAGAGGGTATTCAAGGACTCACCAACCAGAAAGATGTAGAAAAACACAAAGTGGAGGTATGATCAAGACCACAAAAGGGGCATGTGCATATTGCGGTAAGGATGTCTGTAAAAGACCTACCTTCATTAACAGCAAAAATCACACGCACCAGTACCATGATAATTTATAAGTACCAAGACAATCCCTGGAGATTGCTTTAGAAGGATAGAAAAGGGGAGGGCTTCCAATTCCAGGAATTCTCCACCCTGTTCCAAGAAAAACCATGACTATTTCACCCCCCACACTTAACATAAAATTTGGGAATATGTATACAAGGAGAAATATTGTGAAGCCTAAGTTCTTCTCCACTTGTGAGGGCTGACCCATTTCTTCTCTGGAATGGATTAGGCTTTAATAAACTTTGGCTTTTTGCTTTTTTGCACCTGCTTGCTCTCCTCATTCTTTTTGTTGACTTCATGCCAGTATCCATCCTTCAGTACTGGGAACAAGGAACCAGAAAACACAGGCCCTGACACCCGGTCCCCCACACCAGATACTACATCTATCCCTTTATCAGTGCCTGGGAATGTCCAAGGGCCCAGTTTGAAGTTAAGCCTCCTGGAAAACAACCACAGCTGCCTGGATTACAGAGAAGTCAAGATACCCTGTGGTCTTCGGTCAAGACCGAATAGCCAAACTATTTCTCTGGCTCCCATTGTGGTGCTGATCCTCATGTAAGGAAATGTACTAACCTGAGTACATTTCTGGTTAGTAATGTCCTTACTGATTAAGATGGTTAAATAAGTTACAATAACTGGCAAAACCTAGAAGATCACTGATTATCCTTAGCTGGAAAAAGTCTAATAAATATAGAAAAAAGATAGGCAACTTTGTAACTGATCCATTTGGTAGAAATATTAAAAAAAAAAACCTCAACATTTGATTACTTTTAGTAAATAATAGTTCCACTAGATGAAGTCTAAATTCATTCAAATTTGTTATTCTACCTTATTTTTAAGACACAAATGATTTTTATACCTATAAAATCAGTGCTAAGATTTAGGAATAGTATGTCAGAATCTCCAGATTCACCCAGCTCCTTCAGAGGTAATGATGGCAGAGTTCTCAATTTAACACATCTGTTTAAGTGTACAACATCTCTTTAACCATTTAACCATGCTGGTACACACACACACACACACACACACACACATATATATATATATATGCACACACTTGCAAATATATATCAACATGGTTAAATGGTTAATACACACACGTGTGTATATATAACAATGCCAATAAACATTTTATGGGGGGACTTACTACACAATTTCAAATCACTGATAATCTTATACTGTTTTCAGTAAACAATATTTCAGCAGTTATAAAGCAGAATCCAGTCTGTTTTCTAAACTAATGGCATATATATATATATCACTCTGAGTATCACTGTGTTACCCTGGGTAGAGTGCCTTGGAGTCATAGTTCACAGCAACCTCAAATTCCTGGGCGCGAGTGATCCTTCTTGCCTCAGACTTCTGAGTAGTTGGTACTACAGGTGCCCATGAGGACATCTGGCTGTTTTTTCTATTTTTAGTAGAAACAGGGTCTGGTTCTTTTTCCCACTGGTCTCATAGTCCTGAGTTCAAAGGATCCACTAGCCTCAGTCTCCCAGAGTGCTCGGATAACAGGCTTGAGTCACCATGCCTGGCCAACTAATGGCATTTTAAAACTAAACTTGAGGTTTCGTGAAATGATAATATTAATTTAGGGTGCTTTGCATTCATACAGGGGAGGAGAAACTTCACTGTTGTTTTTTTTTTGTTTGTTTGTTTGTTTGTTGAGACAGAGTCTCACTAAGTCCCCTTTGGTAGAGTGCTGCGGTGTCACAGATCATAGCAACCTCAAACTCTTGGGCTTAAGCTATTCTCTTTCCTAGGCCTCCCAAGTAGCTTGGACTACAGGTGCCTGCCACAACACCCGGCTATTTTTGTTGTTGTTGTTGTTATTGTTGTTTAGCAGGCCCCAGCTGGATGCAAATCTGCCAGCCCCAGTGTATGTGGCTGGTGCCCTAACTGCTGAGATATGGGTGCCCAGCCAAGTTTGCTGCCGTCTTATTCCTTTTTGTGTAGGGTTGGAGTGCACCGTGACATCCAGCTTGTATGTCTGCATGTGTGTTGGTATATGAGTGTGCGTGTCTGTGAATAGGTTCTCCTGCATGTGCCAGTGCAAAATCACCAAAACAGTCTAATGCAGTTCATATTGTTTTGTTCCAAAGCTGTAACTCAGATAAATCATCAACTGAGTTAACTATGTCACCTCTTTGTTTCCGTGTAACTCTTAGAGTCAGCCAAATACAGTTCTGAATTCTATTCGTAGTCATCATTTCTTCTGAATTTGACACATTTCATCAAACAGATTAAAAAAAAATTAGATCAGCTCAGAGCCTGTAACTCAGCCCCTGGGGTACCAGCCACATACACAGGAGCTGGCAGGTTCGAATCCAGCCCGGGTCAGCCAAAAAACATGACAACTAGAACCAAAAAATAGCCTGACATTGTGGCGGGCACCTGTAGTCTCAGCTACTTGGGAGGCTGAGGCAAGAGAATTGCTCAAGCCCAAGAGTTTGAGGTTGCTATGAGTTATGATGCCATGGCCCACTACCCAGGGTGGCAGCTTGAGACTCTGTCTCAAAAAAAAAAAAAATTACATCATATGTAAGAAGAACTCCATAATTGAACAAGTGATTAGTTTTACTCTGTTGTATGTTTGAAATTTTTATACAGAACAGTTGGGCAAGAAACATCTCTACAACTTGTCTTCATGGATACAAATATTACACTCCATTTAGTAAATAAATAAATATGTAATATTTATAGAGATAGGAAAAAAATTGAAATGTTCTCATGACACTCACTCAATATAGGACAGAGCACTTCTGTGATAAGATGTGTGTTTTTTTTTTTCCCCCACATACCCCATGTGATTCTCTAGGAAATATCAGCTGGTATCCTTTACAATAAATTTAATTCTGATCCTATCTACCTAGAGATAGTGTCAGATACCACAGGCTGAGGGCTCAGCCTCACAAAGCTGACCTCCCCTTCACATGTTAATGGCAAGTGGTAGGTTGTGACCTGTACTTTTTGTGGACCAGCTATAAATTGGGATTTCCGCTAACCTTTCTATGGGTTCTATGAATTTGTTAGCACGGCTCACAGAAGTCATCCTAAGGAACACTTACTTGTACCGGTATTACAAAGGATACAGACCCATGTGATAAATAGCTAGATAAAAGAACTGCACAGGGAGAGAGGAGGAATGAACACACAGCTTCCACACCCTCTCCTGCACATGCCGTATTCTTGAGATGCCCACATGTTTACTGGTCCAGAAACACTGTGGATGCTTTCCTCTTGGGTTTCATAGAGGCTTCCTTATCCAGGCACAATTGATTAAGTCATGGGTCATTGCTGATGAACTCAACCACTAGCTCTTCTCCCCTCTCCACAGGCTGGTACAGTTTGGGGGGTTGCTGAAAGTTGCAACCCTCTACAACTTGGCTTTTCTAGTGACCAGCCACTATCCTAAAACTGCCTGGGCTCCCCCTCTAGCCACCTGTCATCTCGTTAGTACACAAAAGACATATCACTCTGGACATTCCAAGGATTGAGAGAGCTGTGTGCCAAGAACCAGGGGTAGAAACCAAATACAGGCATGTAATTGACATGATATCACAGTATCATAAATACATACATATGTGTCTATTTTTGTTCCCTTTTTAAATGGGCAAAGCAATAGAGTCCTAACCACGGGCAACTTAGACCAAAAACTAGCTTTTACACACACATAAAAAGGAAGGAAAATTAGCAAAATCTTTAAAGCTTAATTTCTACCAGAAATATCTCCCTATTTTGGGATAAGACCTCCTATTGAATAAACATGTTTTTGAAAACTATGATAATCACTTATACATTTTTTTCACTAGGAGGAACTCATTTTCCCTCCTAAAATGTCTAGAGTGATATTCTTTGCCTAGAATATGTGAAAAACCTTGACTATTATATACAAGAGATGCACCAAGGTGCATTTATGAAATGCTGGTGAATTTTAGACCCTTTGGAATTTACAGAGCCTTACTTGCCATTAAAATGAAATAAAGATCTGCATCAGGAGGCAGCAAGCACTGAGGAGAGTAAAAAGGGGGATAATGTGGCTTCCTTCTTCAGGGAGGTATGTGGAAAGCTCCCAGAATAAACCGGGATGAGAGCAGTGAGCCTTGCTAATGTTTTAAAAATTATAGAAAATAAGTTGCTTCCCTCCACAGTTCTTTTAAAAAATGACTCATGAAAACAGGAATACGCTCCCCAACTGAGCTTAACTTGACTTCAGAATTCTGAAAGTCATATGATGAGGCCATCGTTAAACAATACAGAGAGTTCACTTGTTTTTGGAAAATCAAGTAGTACATGTTTAAAGTATATATTCAGGGAGGATTGGAAGATGGTGGCGGAGACTGTCCCTTAGCCCATCTCTCCCTGGTCAGCAGGTGAGAGGGTGGGAGCTCTGGATCTTTCCCCGTGTGAACTATTGGAGTGGATGGACAGCTGGAGATGCACAGCAATTGGGAGGATTGTTGTGTTTGAAATATAGTTCATAACCACGGAAACTGTTGTAAACCATTTCCCCCTGCTCGGCGGAGGGGCAGCCGGCCTCTCCCACAGGGAGGACAGCAGGTCGCAACTCACAAGACCAAACTGGAGAAAATTCCACCCAAGCGTGGATCTCAGAGTTTGACGACCAGAAAGGGGTGCTGCTAGGATCCACGGAGGCCTGGGAAGCCCTGGCGTGAGCCAAACTCTGTTGGACAGACACGTTGGAATGTACAAAATGGCAAGACTCTGTTGGACTCTGTTGGACAGACTCTGTTGGACAGACACGTTGGAATGTACAAAATGGCAAGCGCCTTTTCCCCAGAACATTGAGAGTGGGTGACTTGTCAGCGCTATAGTAGGTGGGGACCCTGGTGAAGCCTGAGGGGTGCGGAAAAGACACTTTGAGCTGTGGAAGTTGACGAAGAGGGCCCCTAAGCATTTCAACTGGAGAAAAAGTGGCAGTTCAAGGTGGCAGCAACAGCCCCACTGGAGTCCCCTCCCCTCCAGCCGCTGCGGCTATTGTGAGCCTCAGCCATAGCAACCGCCGATGCCGCCGCTACCACAAGTGGAGGTGCCGCCATCGCCGCCGTGGCCCCTGTGAACACCAGCCACCGGGAGCCCCTCTCCTGTACCCGCCTGAGCCCCTCCCCCACAATCACCACGAGCCCCGCTCCTGCGGCCTGCTATGGGCTTCCCTCTCACAGCCAATCGCTGTTGCTGAACTGTGAGAGAGTGGGAGGGCAGAGCAGAGAGTTTTGGATGACTGTGCACCAAGGTTGGAGGTTGAGAGTTGGATGTGAGTGTCATTTGGAGCACCCAAAATAAAGCGCCCTTTCCAACGCAAACAGGTGGAGTAACTCCAAAAATAGTGACTGGCAAGATAGTGTGGTTTCCATAGTAACATTATAATCGGTGAATCACATATAAGCCTGAGAACCACTCACAGCGCCATCTGGTGTTCACACAGTATATTGCATTATAAATTAATTCCACCTAAGTTGACAACAACAGCATACATAAGGACCTTTATTTCTATATATATATATATATATATATAATAAATAAATATATATGAATAATATTTTTGAGATTGGGTTTTTTTTTAATATCCTTTTCTTGGAGGTGCCATCGATAAATAATTCTTTATTTCACTTTCTTTTCTTAGGCTATTTTTATTACCTTCTACTCTCAATTGTACATTTCTTCTTCCTCTCCTGTGTTAATTTCTCTGTTCTGTCTCCCCGTTGTCTTCTTTCCTTCTTGTAGCTTCCAAGAGTGCTTATATCATATTTGCTAGAGGCTTTTCTTCTTCTCTATTCTGAAGTATTTTACAAGAAGCATTCTTATTGTAGAATTCTTTTTTTTTTCTTCTTAGCTGTTGTTCTTTGATTGGTTACTTGTTTGTTATGTTTTGTTTGTATGTCAATGTTTCTGACTGTGGACGAATCTGTGGGCTTATGTGTCTGGTATCCCTTTTACGAGTGTATTAGCCCATTTGCTCTCAATGTGATTGGTGTTGTAAATGTTTTCCTTGCCACCTTGATCCTTCAGTTCACCCCCTACCTCGGATTGGAAGTCTAGAACTCCAACTCATCCAAAATCCAGACTGACTGCATTTACAATTGGACTGGAACTCTTGAACTGTACAGGCTGCAGTCACCACCCCAGTACCTAGGTGGAGGGCTGGTCAACCACAACCGTAGAAGTTTCCAGTCCAATTTCACTGTCCTGCTCATATAGCTAAAAACTGAAAAACAAACATGGGGCAAAAGCAGCAGAAAAACTCTGGCAACATGAATAAACAGAATGGTGCAACTCTCCCCCAAAATGACAAACCATCCAATCCAGACTATCCCATCGACAAACAGATAGCGGAGATGTCTGAAATCGAATTTAGAATCTGGATAGCAAACAAGATTAATAAAATGGAAACAAATATGGAGGTAGAGATTAAAGGATTAATTCAGAAGATGTCTCAAGAATTCAACCAATTCAAAGACAAAATGACCAAAGATCTCGACACATTGAGACAAGAAGTTGCAACCCTCAAAGAGATGAAAAATACAGTAGAAGCCCACAGCAACAGAATGGAGCAAGTAGAAGAAAGGATTTCTTACACCGAGGACAGAGACTTTGAATGCTCTCGAATGCTCAAAGAGATAGAGAAATGGAAGGCAAAAATAGATCATTCTCCCAGAGATCTCTGTGATAACTCAAAGAAAACCAATGTTCGTCTTATAGGAATATGTGAAAGCGACGATCTGGCTTCACATGACACAGAGTTCCTTCTTCTTCAGATTATGAAAGAGAATTTTCCCGACATACCTAGAGACTCTGAAATTCAGATAGCAGATAGTTTCAGAACCCCAGCAAGACTTAACCCAAATAAGACATCCCCCAGGCATATTTTAGTTAATTTTACTAAAGTTAACATGAAGGAGAAGATTCTAAAAGCAGCCAGACGCAAGAAATCCATTACATACAAGGGGAAGAATATTAGAATTACTGCAGATCTCGCTGCTCAAACATTGCAAGTGAGACGGGAGTGGACTCCCACCATTAACGTCCTAAAACAAAATAACTTTCAACCCAGGATCCTCTATCCAGCCAAACTAAGTTTCATGTATGACGGAGAAATTAAATACTTTAACAACATCCATATATTGAAGAAATTTGCTATAACCAAACCACCTCTCCAGGATATCCTCAGACCTATCTTCCATAATGAACAGTACAAACCTCCACCATAAAAGTAATGCAAGCAGATACTTTGAACCACACACTGAAATCTACAATGGCGAAAGGTCCTAGATTCCTTGCTCCACAACAGTATACCTTGTCCTTAATTTCTATAAATGTGAATGGGTTAAACGACCCTCTAAAAGACACAGGCTGGCTGACTGTATACAAAAACTTAAAGCAGATATTTGCTGTATACAAGAATCACACCTCACCTTAAAAGATAAATCTAGACTCAAGGTGAAGGGACAGACATCCATATTTCAGGCAAATGGAAAACAGAAAAAAGCTTGTGTTGCAATATTATTCACAGATATAATAGGCTTTAAACCAACCAAAGTGAGTAAAGATAAGGATGGACATTTTATATTTGTTAAAGGTAATACACAAAATGATGAGCTTTCAATTATTAATATTTATGCATCCAATTAGAATGTGCCTCAATTTATAAGAGAAACTCTAACAGACATGAGCAACTTAATCTCCTCCACAACCGTAGTTGTTGGAGACTTTAACACCCCTCTAACATTCTTAGACAGATCCTCCAAAAAGAAGCTAAACAAAGATAACTTAGATTTAAATTTAACTATCCAACACTTAGACTTAACTGACATCTACAGAACATTTCATCCCAACAAAACGGAATACACATTCTTCTCATCAGCCCATGGATCATACTCCAAAATTGATCACATCTTAGGTCACAAGTCTAACCTCAGCAAATTTAAAAAAATAGAAATT